>BGPR01001604.1:210983-226903 GCA_013235015.1 Araneus ventricosus | reverse complement strand
AGCGTGGAACGAACGGCTTTGTTTTCATTCTAAAAGCGGCTAAAGTCTGCTTAATTACTTCCGGCGGTCATTTTTGTTCTTGTTCTTGAAAGTCACTCATCTTGTGGCAATTTAGAACAATGGCGGAATAACCTTTAATTCTAAGAGAAAATAGGAACTGTCTTTAGAGGTGCAGTCGTAAACAGTTAGTTGATGGAACATTAGGAAGTTTAATTTTAGCTATTTAAAGAAGAGGAGGAGATGATAAAGATCGATTATTTTAAATCACACTAAGGTTATTTTGAATTGCGTGTGTTCAGCTTCGTTGAGGCGAATGATATTGTAATACAGTCGGACTTCTATTTAACGAACCTCTATTTTGCGAATTTCTCTATTTTACGAACTTTTTCTTGGAATCAAGAACGAATTTCTTCGTAAAATAACCTCCAAATAGCGAAGTGTGTTCTCTATTTAACGAACTTTTTCTTGTGATCCAATATTTTTTTCTCTC
Source organism: Araneus ventricosus (assembly GCA_013235015.1). Classification (NCBI taxonomy): domain Eukaryota; kingdom Metazoa; phylum Arthropoda; class Arachnida; order Araneae; family Araneidae; genus Araneus; species Araneus ventricosus. Next base: position 226,413 of record BGPR01001604.1, on the reverse strand, counting down.
TATTTCTCAAAATATTTATAAATATTTCAAACTTATTCTTTCTTTTAACACATTTTATGGTGATCAATGACCTTGAAGCTGAAAAATGTCAAAGCGAAAGTGCTTGAGCATCAAAGAAAGAAATTTAATTCTTCTTGAGGTCGATAAAGGCGTGAAAAAAAGGATATTGCTTTAAAATTTGGTATTCCCCCAAACAGCTTATCAACCTTAATAAAAAAAAATCGTAATAAGATACAAAATTATGATTCATCGAATTCTTGTTCAAAACGTTTAAAAGCGTGTGTCTATAAAGATGTGGATGAGGCAGTTTTGAAGTGGATAGTGTGAAAAATAAAAACAATACAGCAATGAATTGCGATGAAGACGAAGATGATGTAGATGGAAATGATCATGATACAGAAATCAACAAACCTTCGTATGATGAAATGCTAAAATTCATTAATTTTAATATAAAATTATTTTTTTAAATTAAAAATGTAGTGTATTCCCGGACAATGTTTTGTTTTATTCTTGTTTCCCTCGCAGATTTCTTTTTGATGGGTAAAATATATAAAACAAATAGATATTAACTTACAAAATAAAGGTGTGATTAATTACTTTTTTAATAATATTTAGTGTTTATGAATTTAAAATATGTTTTGCATAGTTTAAAGTATTTTAAAAGGTGAATCTCTATTTTACGAATTTTCCATATAACGAATTTTTTTCGGGATTTAGCGACTTCGTTATTTCTGTATTTTCGAAATACAGAAATTGTATTTTCGAAAGAAGTGTTCTTTTTTACAAGCTTTTCTTTCACTTGTTTCTTGTTTGTAAAGATGGAATTTGTAATCGATTTTCCACTAACTTTCTGATATGATAGAGTTCTGTCATTTTTAACAGTTGCGTGTTCCCGAAGACGATATAATATTTTGTCATTTTCAGAACTTAATTATCGGTAACTCGACTTTTATCTGAATTTTATACCATATGAGTAGCTCTGTCTAATAGCGAAATGGAGAAAAGTTTTATTAAAAAATTGCATAATATTCATAATAATGAATTATGATAAATATGAAAGACTGAAGAATAGAAAATAATAAATATAAAAAAGTTCTTGAAATGCGCTTTCATTAGTCTGCTGAAATGCAGAAATAGGTTTTTTTAACAAAATTATAGACATCAAAAGAAAATCGCACAGAATTGCTCGGATTTTCAAATTATTGCTATTTAAAAAAATGACCTCAATGACTTCAAAGATATCCACAACTGCCGAATTTCAGTCCAACAGAGGATGTGTTGGATGAAATCGGTTGTCAGTTCAGAAACTCTAACATGAGGAGCCAAGAAATATTGCAAGTTAATGTACAAAATTAATATAGAATAAAATCGCTCCAACTGCACTAAAAATTCTGGTTGCAATTCCATCGGGGAATTTATAAAAGTCTTAAGCATCATGACCTTCCATCAAACTAAAATTTAAAACTAGTATTATTAATTTCATGCATTTCTTACCTCACCGAAAATTTATTCAGTTGTTATCTGCTTGATCTTAAATAAAACTTATAAATTGGTCCCAAATTTTCGCCAGATCTTTATTTATCAACTAGTTGAGTACCCCGTACAAAAATTTTCCCCTACGGGGGACCCTGGTCCCTGCTCTGCCGCCACCCCTTCATATAAGGGTTTTCTTAAAAATTCCAAATTTTTCAGCATGTTTTTTTCTTATAACATGCAGAATTTTCCATTCAATTGTACGAAACTTACAGAATAGTTGACAATATGTAAAAGAAGCTTTGTATTAAAATTTGAAATATGAAATTTGAATATTACGGGAAATATGAGGATTTGTAGTAAATAATCCTTTACCGCGCATGCGCGAAATGTAATGTAAATTTTCATAATTTCAAAGCCAGATATGTAGGGCAACTTATATAAAAATTCCAGTTAAATATTATTAAGATTTAAAAAGATATAAGAATAGTGGAATGACTACAAAACTACAAAAGCGGGAAAATTTTCGAGCTTGTCAAGCCAGAAAGCAATGTTGCCACGTTTTATTTTTTAATAAAAAGCGATTAAGAACAAATAGGTGTAGTGATTTTTTTAAAAAAATCAAGAATGGCATGGCTTCATCTGTCAAAGAAAACTTAGTTAATTCTGAAGTGTTCATGGCAAAACTGTTGTTATCTACACATTAATTCCATACTGTTTTAATTTTGTTCCCATATTTAAATTAGTATTTAAACCATTTTGATTTTTAATATTTTCTATACATAAACTGTGAGAAGCAAAATAATTTTAATCTTTTTAACCCTCGCGTCTCAGGTAACTTAGAATCACGTCTAGTAATTCTAATATACAGTTTGGCGGGCGCCCCAATTACTGCATTGCATATGGGTTAAATATATCCCGCCGTTTTATACAGAAAAAGTTTTTTAAAAAAATACTCGAGGCTCGAACGTTTAAAAGAATTGTATATAAATGCCACAAACAATTATATGAAAATATTTTATTACTGTTTTAAAATGATGAAATGCTAAAGAAGATTTTATTTATGACTAGCAATACGCGCACGGCGTTACCCGTGGAATCAGGACTTCAAGAAATTTACGACTGTCCAGAGAAGAAAGGGAATAAATCACGGCTGTTTTATTTTCCGCCAGATGGCGTAGCCAAGGCGAAAAAGTGCGAAACGGCGTGCTTCTTCACTTTCGGCATTCGAGAAAAATTTTCTGATCCCATCTAGAAATAAATTAATCTAAAATCGAAGAAATAAAATATTTCAACTGTTCTTGTTTTAAATCAGAGAAAAACAATTGATTTGCTACCAAAAAATTTTGAAAATGATATCTTTATTAGAACATCGGATGCAAGAGTTTTAAGAATTCCGGAAAATTTTATTTTTGAAAAGTGACTATTTTTTAAAAATTATCAAAATTCAGTAAATTACGTTAGACGTATGAAACAACGGAAATCGCGTGCTCTTTCCGATGGTGTATCTATTTTTGTCGTACAATTAATCGAAACCATTCTATTGAGAAATTAGTGCGAAAAATCAACCAAAACAACACAAAACATTAAATAAAAAAATTTCTAGATCAAATTTTAAAATTTCGGCTTCGTGGTGCATTCAGTCACCATTACGACTATCTGTGTGCCAAATTTCATAGCTGAAAGTGCGATAGATTCGTCTGGACATCGCAGACACACAAACATTGCCTTTTATAAGTATAGATTCGATGTTGTAATAACTGGTATTTTTCCAATAATGGTGATTGAGGTACATTATATATTTTTCAACTTAGTCGCAATCACTTTAAAACTTAATTGAACTGTAAGTGTTGAAAGAAACTCTTCGACACTGCTATTTTGTGAGAATTGAGCTTCAAATAATAGTTGCTGCGCCCGATGCACTTTCCCAATTTTTCTGCACATAATGATTTTTGAAGCATCGTATGTTTCCTGAAATTGCAAGCTCATATTTTGGAAATGACACTTCTTTCCCGTTAGATGAGCTCGGCACCAATAAGGGAAAAGTGGAAAATTGTTCTTAATAAGCAGACTTCCGAGTCATTTAGCTAAATTATTCAACGCGAAATATTCTTTTTGTAAACGCTCTTTTTTGTAGAGCCGTTTGCTGATAAGTTATTACTGGTTTTTGATGATACTTCCTCTCAATTTAGCGACGCAGTGAAACCTAATTTGTTTCAAAGAAACATTCCTCAAAAGCTCAATCACGTTTAAATTATGCATCCAATTGATTGACTTACATTACCACGCTCAGTCAAAACCAGCTAAATGAGTTCATAAGATGCTTTATGACACTGCGGGAAGTGATGTGATGAATAATATTAATATGTGGGATTTTAAAAAAATCAGAATGAATAGATAAATTACTTATCAGATTCATTTTATACTAGAGGTCTCCCAGCGGTCGAAATTCGACCGTAATTTATTAAATTTTTTAGTTTGAACGTTATTGAGGTTATTTTTTATTGAAACAAAAATAACCCGAGCGGTTAAAAAAATAAATGTTGTCCGACTGTTGACCACAGACTTTTATGCGTTTGATATTCTGTATGAACGTAAACAATGAATTTCTTATTTTATTTAATTTAATGTATTAGTAATACATACTATATATAAATTCCTTAGAGACAATCTCTACTCTGTGCGACTGTTTGACCACAGACTAATATGTGTTTGATATTGAAAGATTTAAATCATCCGCATTTTGTATTTCACTCCGAAGAGTTTTTTTTATAAATAATCTAAATAAACTCCCTCTTGGAGTAGATTTCACTGCGGGGGGATTAAATCAATTACAAATCATCCACTCCGCATTCACTCCAAATTTACTCCGCTAATTTTTTACAGTGTACGAACGTAAACAATGAATGTTTAATTTAATTTAATGTATTTGTAACACATATTATACATAAATTTTATCTTTCTGCACTCCTTCTCCATATGAACTTTAACTATGCCAAATCTCACACTCCTCCGTGCGCGCAATGTGCGTAAAAAGGGGTACAAAGTTTTTTCTTCACGTATTAATATATAGATGATTATAGTTTGTATTTCTCACATTGTCTGTTATTGGTGAAAGTTTTTGAAGTTTAGAATAAAATAAGCGTTCTTGTATTGTAATTTATGCTTATAAAATAATGCTATAATATGCTTAGAGATAATTTTACATATTGGTTTGTCAATGTGAAGTCCTATTTATTACTGTTTGAGGAATTAGTTTAGTCTTGTATATGACCGTTAAAGCGTTAAATGCAGTTATTTTATAGAATAACTAGGTATTCATGAAATACCTAGTTATTCTATTAAATAACGGATTCCACGCTTTAACTGTAACATAATATATAAATAGTGTTATTTCTATAAGCATCTTATGTTTCCTGAAATTGCAAGCTCATATTTTGGAAATGACACTTCTTCTAATATTTTAGTCTAGAAAATTTGTATATCTAATATGCAAGCATTTTCCCCTGTTTCTTTTTTTTTCTTTACTTTTTTGCACATATTTGAAATTGCAGTTTTATAAAACAGTCTTTCTACGTTTTGTTGTGTTAATAAAATAATCTTAACTTTTCGATGGTCTTATGTTGAGAATATTTTCTATTTAAAATTATATATCTAATTTCAGCGCTCCTGCTGATTTGTTGAATATTGAAAAAAAATAACATGCCCATACTTCTGTACTTTACTTTTATGCCCATATCTTCTCTATTTACACAGCATAAAAAGTTTGGTATTAAAAAATATTTAACTCCATAATTTTTATTTTTTTTTATTAAACTTTTTTTACGTTATATATTTTTACGTAGAACAGAAAGTTATTTACTTATTTCATGCTTTTAAAACCAAATATGAGTACTAATACCGGGATTCTCTCTACGCCGCTAACGGACGTTAAAAAAATGTTATTTCCATCAGCCATATTTTAAAATAAACATTTAAAATTTATCTTCTTAATAAGATAAGTCTCCCTTTATTTTAAGTACAATTATCACTAAAAGGGAGCGAAAAAAATTCATATTGATTATTATTTAAATAGCACTAAAAGCTGTTAAATGGAACTCTAAAAAGTTAGCTTCAAGCTTCTTAGAAAAAACATTCTGTTAAAAATAATTGTTGAGGAAGAATCGAAGAATTTTTAATTTGTTTCGTTAGCAAAGTAATTGCCAATTGGCTTCCTTTTCTTTTGAACCGAATAATTCCGATAATCAGGTCATTATCTCGTTCCCATTATTAGAATTCCGAGTTTATTACTGTGCTCTACGAATCGATTCTCCGTATTTTTAATATTGTCTTTCTTGAGTCAGAAGAATCGCTCATTAAATTTCAAGCTTAAGAGATCATCTCCCTAATTAGAATTTTCATTTGTAGTTTAAAATTTAATTATCTTCGGTAAATTAACTTATCAAGCGATTTTCAAAACTATTTTATTCTTAAAAATAAATGTTGTTTTTCACAGCAATTAAGAGGCAGGAAAAAATGTGTTCTTTATTAAATACAGTGTTTTGAAACGCTTGAAAAGTTTCCTTTGTGCATATTTTTCGTAATAATAATAGAAGAAAATGTTGCCAGCTTGAGAAAGGGAAAAGTCGAGTTTTTTAAGTTTTTTAGAATTATTTTTCTTTTGTTTCTAGTTAATTAAATACATTGCAATGTAGCGTTTCATCCATTTTGTATTTGAATTAAATAATAAAAAGTGAAAAATATGAATAAGTTTTGTCAGAAAAGAAATGACTTTTTACTTTTTCCTTTTCAAAAACGTTCTTTTTGTCACTGGAATTTTCGTTCATCAAAGTTATTGAATGCCTCTATAAACACGAATTTCTTTGTCTGTGGTATATTTTGCTTGTGCATTTACCCTATTTTTTCCTTTAAAATTTTTTTCGGAAATTTATCATTTCTCCAGTATTTACAGACTTGAAACATTACGCTTCAAAGTGTAAATAAAAAAGATTTTATCTACACCAGAATATGTAAATCATTCAGAAAATGTATTGGTTTTCTGCATTTTTTTCCGAAAGTATTCCGCGTGATGAAAGGAATTTCAACAAATAATAAAAAAGCATTTACGATTGAAACCTGAATACATTTACGAACCGAATACATTTAGAAAAACTGAATTAATTTCAACATTTCTTTCAGATACAAAAAGAAAGCATTCCTTTCAAATACAAAGAGAAAGCAAACATAACGTAAAAGAAATCACATTAAAACTCCATTCTAAAAAGTTACGATTGCACTCTTTTTTTTTTCTTGTTAATAAAGATAACTGAAAACAATTTATTTTCTTAATTTGCGTGTTTTGTAGCATCTGAAATCCAAAATGTTACTTCTGTGGGTGATGTACGTTAGTTAGAACTTAAAACCACAAATTTAATTTTTTGTTAGAGCCTTGAAATGACAGCGCACGATTTTCAGACGAACTTGGTGATATTAACGATCGTCAGATGATGAGGGCGATTCTAGAACAACAATTTTCTATACAATGCTTCGTTTCGTGAATATTTTATGGGAATCGTTTCGCTAACATAATTCAAATTAAAGTGTATAATTCATAGTATTTATTAATTGCTTAATATTGTTACAGAACTCCCCAGATGGGTGTACGGTAAAAGCAGTCCAACAAACTGAATAGCTGAAAATGACGCTTTATTGAATGAATATTCTAGAAACTCGAAGCACGGGTATCACGAAAAGAACAGCACTTTCACAGATTAGCAACACAAACAGACAGCAAATCACTAATAATAACAGCAGTAGCACGAACAAAAGCGCTCAGCGTCTAACCGCTGATTAATTCGCTGTGCCAACAAGACTCCAAAGGGATTGATTCAGACATCCGAGTAGTTCGGTATTTATATCCTTTTCCGCCAGGATATGACGTCATTTAGAATTTTATCGAAGCTTCCCCATAACTCTGTCCCTAGTAGATATACAGAACCAAAATTCAAGCATATTCGTCTACCTTCATTATATCGCCAAAGTCGGGGGGCATAGGCTTGACCTCCCTGACAGCTCGTAAGAACCTCTGTAAATCTCTCTTCCCAACCGTGAGAGTAATATGGCAGGAAAGCGACATTACGGTTTTGTAACATTATTAAGAATTAATCGGTTTCCTTTAAAAAGAAAATAATTCATGAAATTTCTGTATTTAATTATTATGAACTTGATCATCACATTTTGTATTTTTATCTCTTTAAAACTGCTAGTCTCAAAATTTAAAACAATTAAATTGACTTCGTTTCAGCAAGAAAGCGTAACCTCTTAAATATGAAGAAGCAGACGAAAAGAAATATGTTTTCGGAATAGAAACATGCATTTCATTTTAACAGATATCATCAGTTTATAAATATTCTTTCGAGGAAAATGCTTTATTTTTGTTCTTTCACTTGCTTTTCTTTTAGCAAACTTTCGTGTGTAGTGCCCACAGACAGTCTGAACTACAGATAAGCATTATAGTTTAAATTACCAACATTATTATGTATCTCATATGAAGGTAATTGATACGCGATGAGTTTCCTATACTAAGCATAAACGATATACAGTTTTCCTAGAATTATTGGACACATTACGAAATTTTATAAAATAAAAACCAGAACACACAGAAGCAAAATATCTTTACTAACTTATTATAGAACTACAAAACTTAATAAATGTCGATGTGAGATCCCTCGGTTGTATGTCCAAGCGATACTCGATTTCAAGCATCCACAAAGTGTTTGCAAACACAGGCGATACCGGAATTATAACCAGAATTAACCTATCCACTCCATGTGATACGCTGTTTCAGTTCGTGCATATTAGCGCAATGCAGAGATTCCCAACCTGTGGTACGCGTACCCTTTGGGGTACGCGAAGGACCATTTAGGGGTACGCTAATTCAAAGTTGTTAATGGCGGAAAAAAGAAAACGTGAGAAATTTAAAACATTAGATAAGTTTCTTTCTCCAAGTGAACGCTTACTATTTAATAAATATACCACTTCAAAAGTTGATTATTACGAGGTGTCATTTTTAGACGAAAACGAAATAATTGCAATACTGGTTTCATTTGCCTTGGCGTTGAACTACTACTATTGTAAAAATGGAATAAATTGCAGGCTGAAATCTAGAAGTCGGTACACACTCTTAAAACGCAGCCAAAGCAAGACGTTGACAGCTGCACTTCGTTAACGCCAAGTCGCCAAAGCTAAATGCAGGTGATACTTGCATTAGCTTTGGTGACATGGCGCCATTTTAAGAGTGTGTACCAACTTCTAGATTTCAACCAAATTGCAAAATCAAAAATAAGTTCTACAAATGTTATTAATTCGAATCATTTCACTTTTAAGCTGACTTTAGCATTATTCGTCAAAACTTCTTTGCATAGACGGATGGTGGTGGGGGCGGAATGAATTGGATATGATAGTAGGTGGTACCTGAAAACAAAAAGAATAATCAAAGGGTGCGCGACGTTAAAAGGTTTGGGAACCCCTGGCTTAAGGCATACGATACCTAAATCTTTCACATGATCCCACATGAAAAATCCAAGGGGATTTGGGGTGAAGGGTGATTTTGGAGTTCGGATAGCACGATTACTGATTCAAATTTTCATGTAATACACCTCAAGCCACACCTAGCTCCACCTTATCGGATTCTGGGAATAAATAATGCTATGAAACGAAACTTTAGGAGTCGTGTTAGTAATACGGGACGTGTCCAATCCATACTTTTGGAATGTGTCCAATCCATACTTTTGGAATGTGTCCAATCCATACTTTTGGAATGTGCCCGATGCATACTTTTGGAATGTGTCCAATCCATACTTTTGGAATGTGTCCAATCCATACTTTTGGAATGTGTCCAATCCATACTTTTTTAATGTGTCCAATCCATACTTTTGGAATGTGTCCGATGCATACTTTTGGAATGCGTCCAATCCATACTTTTGGAATGTGTCCAATAATTCTCGGACAAACTTTATAACGGCAGAATATTTAGTTTTCAGATAGTAAATGATTCAGACCGAAAAATAATTAAATTGATGATGTAAAGCGTTTATAAAATATACTAACTGAAAAATGAAGTTGTTCTGGTGTGGATGGGTTTATCAGGCATCAAAAATATTCCTTTGTGCTTTCCGTAAAATTTATTCATGGAAAGCTAATTTACACGAAATGTTAAAAAAGATATTGAAAAACAAAGGAAATGTTTAGGAAAATCTTGATACACTGTTATTTATATCTCAGTTTGAACAATTTAATTATATGCTGGATTCTATATGACTCGCATGTTTTAATATTTAATTTAAAAGCATTGCGATAATTCATTTAAATAATTATCTTTTAATTCTATATTATAAGTAAAACATCTATTTTTAAGTGCCAGTTTCATAATATCATTTGGGAAAATGGATGAGTGAGAATAAACTGAAACAGAATAAACCATGAAAAAATATATACACAGTTTACAAAGAATGTAACAATTGCTGCTCTCTCCGGAATAAGAAAAATGAAACCGCTGGCACGGAAGTTTGCTCCAGTTTCTGCTTTATTGTTGATTCTCGGAGTGGGGGATGGTAATGTGCTATCTTCTGTTTTATAGTTAGAATGGGTTGTAGTTTTAAAATATATCCTCTTTGTTATCTTTGTTTTATAGTTAGTGTGGGTTGTTGATTTTATAGTATATTTTCTTTTGCACTCTAGTCAAATATTAAAAAGTCTGTTATCTTTTTTTCTGATTATAATTTAAAACGATTTTTTCAATTTCAAAATTAGGATCTAAGTACAAGAGTTAGAGAATTAGAGATAAAATTGGTTTTTTATATTTTTTTAGAGTTATATTTAAAAATTTTCAGTTTATTTATATTCAGATAATTATTAAATTTCATACTGGCTGCGTGATAAGTTTGAATAAATGATAATTTATACTGTAATGTTTTGAGATGAAAAATTACTGGTCATATTTTATGTGTCATCAACGTAATAGTGTGACGTGAAAATTGAAATCAACTTGAAAATTACTAAAAAAATCCTGCCTGAAAAATTTATGTTTTATTCTCTCCTAAATCTAGCGTCCTTATTTAGGCAAAATCCATTAAATGCAAAAAAATATCAGCATTAGTGGTTTCCCTTAAACTTTCTCGTATACGCCCTAACACGGGTGGGGGAAAATAAGCCAAGCGGCAGTAACACGCGCCAATCCCTAACACCCGTATGGAAAAACGCGTCAAGCGGTCACGCCGTTTTCTGCGTCGTAGAATAGTAAAGAAACCGAATATGCAATTTAAATGCCGTTTTTTCAACCGATTGAAACCAAAATGGACACGGATCTGCAATTAAGGTTAGAAGACCACACACCAAATTTCATTTATCTAAGTCATTTTGTTTAAGAGTTATAGTGTTCACAAGCACACGGTTATAAAGACCGACAGACAGTCAACCCTTCGACGGATTTGGCCCAAAATCTGATACGGACCTACATTCGTAATGATACAACGGTGTACCAAATTTTATCCATTTAGCTTTTCAAGTTTTTGAGTTATAGCGTTCACATGACTGCGGACATACAGACAGACAGACTTCCCGTTGACGGATTTTGTCCAAAATTTGATAGAAATTACACATTATTACTACAAATTATGTTTAAAGACCACATATCAAATTTCATCCCCGTAGCTCTAATAGTTTTCGAGTTATTGTGTTCACAGACGGACATAATTCCAAAATTGTGTTTTTCTGACTCAGGGTCTAAAACGTGGAGATTCCTCAAAATCTCGAGTTCGAATTTTTTGACTATTACAATAAAGTAGAACCCCGCTAATCCGAACCAATTGGGACCGTTGCCTGTTCGGATTACAAAAAATTCGGATTACCCGAAATTCCGATAAAAATAGGAAAGAAAAAGATGCGTAATAAAAAAATGTAAGTTATAAGTACTCAGTGCTACTATCTCTTGAATTCTTTTATTCAAAAGCAATAGAAAGAGAATATGTCTCCCCTTTGCATTAGAATAATGGATGTGCTCCGGTATGAAGCGACCTTATCTTACGGCGAATTGCATTAGTTTCTTGAATGTGTACAAAAGTATGCATGCTGAAAAAGTACTTTTTTGTTTTTAGTATGTATATTTAAATCTTTTCAGGTAATCTTTTCAATTACATATAATTTTCGAAAATAAAATCGGTTCGGATAAACCGGAATTTCGGATTAGCGGGTTTCTACTGTACTTTCTCTTTGTATATACTTCATACTTCGTTTACGAGAAATTAAAAACTACTTTCGAGTCTGATTAGAAAATAAAAGGCTATATTATCAACCAAACGCTTGATATGAGCTGTCATCGATTGAATTACTAATATAATAGCCCAGATCCTCCGGTAACGCTCTGACGTCACCTACAATAAAATTCGCTCCATAGCACTGCGAGACGTTAAACAGCATTATTTCATTGTTAGAGAATCTAAATTTCAGTAATTTTATTTTTAAAAGAGTAATTGTCGTTCTAATTTCAAACTTAATAGCTCTAAAATAGTGAAATACAATTTTCTATCGATTGATATAAAACTTATCTCGCTATGGTCAATAGTTCCTGAGAAATTTTAAATTATATTAATCCTATATTTCAAATTAATTTCCGTATTTTAATAAAAAGTAGTAAATTACGTCAGTGGTATATCATGCGCGTGATATAGTTTGGACTCCAAATTGTATCTGAATGCGATCGTGGCGATGTTGTTTTCTTGCCAAGAATTAAATTAGCCACCAGTGACGTGAATCTACCATTCGTTCTCAACCGCCGCCAGTTCCCGTTAATTCCAGCTTACATGATGACCATCAACAAATCGCAGGGGCAAACTTTCGATCATGTCGGAATTTACCTCGATGAGCCTGTCTTTCCACATGGACAGCTCTATGTTGCACTTTCAAGGTCTAGGATTCCCAATCACGTTAAAATTTACACAAAGACATCTGAAGTACGAGGAAAATTATTAAACAACGATAAATACTTCACACGGAATATTGTTTACCAAGGGGTTTTTTGAATAAAGAAATATTTAAATAATATGTAAATAAAAAAATATTTCCTGTCATAAAACATATGTTTATTTTATTTGTTTTCAATCAATGTCAAACATTTCTCTCGCATATATATCTATTTAAACACGTCAAATTTGAAGGGAAATCTCTCGAATGAAGAGGCAATTTGCACCCGTCAAACCATGACGGGTGATTTTCTAGTATACAAGAAAAGAATACTTAGAAATACTTTTTTGTAAAATTTATGTTGAAAAAGTAATTCCTGTGAGTTTATGGTACATTCTTAGAAGGGTCTCTAAAACGAGACGCTAGGCATTAACGGGCTGAAAGAGCCCTGATTTAAGAGATTTGTATAACATATGATTTTTCATATACCACAAGTGTTGATTTATAAACTTCGTAAACACTTCCTTTTCACATTAGCACTTTCGATATAACAAGCGATATTTCATTCATTTTTTATTAGATGTAGGTATGATAAATTTGATCTCCTGTCTTCGAAAATCTTTTAAAATGTGACATTTTTTCGGAGATTTATTGACGTTATAGAAAATCCGTGCGGCGTTTTTGTTCTTTGAGCTTTTCTTAGGGATTTGGAGAAAATAATGGATTTTGGGTTTGCAAAGGGTTTGATTTTTTGGACGTAACGCAAATAAATGATTTATTTTGCCTTGAGAATATCCCCTAACTATTATCGGGCTATGAATTATGAATCGACTTCTAGAAAACGTTGGAAAAGTTCCAGAAAAAGCTGTCTGCGTAAACTAAAACCTTCTGGTATCGCAAGAAAATATTTAGGCAGTCGTATAAAAATATTTCAACTGTTTTCATATTTCTTTATTAATACGACGAATAAAATGATTGGTTTTTCTCTAATTACAGTCAGTAAAAATATCTTCATTTGATATCAGCTCACACGTGCAACCACAAAAGAAAAACATTTCGAACATAATACTGTTGCTAGCCTGTAATGTCGCATCCCAGCCATGTTAGCTCTGTGGTTGGAAAGAGACATTTACAGAGGTTTTATTGGATGCTGGAGGAATGGAAGTCAGTGTCTCCCGACCTTGGCGACAAAATGAAGGTTCCCAAAAATACCAGAATTGTCGCTCTATCTCTATTAGGGACGGAGTTGTGGAGAATCTTCGGGATGATTCTATGTGACGTCACGCCCCGTCGGAAAAGGTATAAAAATCCGGAGGTGCTGAGACGAGTGAACGTTTTTGAATCTCTTTGGAGTTTTGTCCGCAGTGGGAGTTGGTAAGCTGATAGATGCCGAGCGGTATTGAAAACGATGTTTCTGTTATTATTAGTGATTTGTTGTTTGTTTGTGTTGTTAAATTGTATAAGAACTGTTTTTCTTGTTTCCTGCGCTTCGTGTTTTCCGGAATATTCGTAACTAAAACGTCGTTCCAAATTATCGTGCTTGTTGGACTGTTTTCACGGTACACCCACCGGTAATAATACATATTATTACGGTTCGTAATAATACATATTATTGGAACATATATGCATAAGTGTGATATTTCATATAAGAATAATTATTAATGAAAAGGGAAATTTAAAAACACACTTTTATCAGGACACTAAAAAGTAGGTGATAATTTTTTATCAAAAAATCTGGAGCTCAAAATATAAATCGTAAAAGCGTGGGGCGTTGATTGAAGTACTCGAAGTCAATTGTAATTTTAAAATCATAAGAAAATAAATCATAAAAAATCGCTGTTAAAAAGAGATATTAGCTACTCATCAATTAATAATTTTTAACTTAAAATATCATTGCAAATTTGAACGTTAAACTTACTCTGTAATCTGATTTAACTTACTCTGTAATCTGATTTTGAGTTCTTAATGAATGAATGGTAATTGTTGATGAAATCAATTGTAAAATACAATTTACTTTGCAAAATCAATTTTCATTTAATTGGCAATAAAATAAAGTAGTCGAACAACCAAAAGAAATTATTCATTCTCTCGCACGTTGCCATTACAAACGCTTACCAATGATAGTTTATATCATTACTGCTCAAAGAGTATTTCATTCTAATGAGATACGGTTATTTAAATTGGCATAAGCTGTGTACAGACGAGGATTATTATCTCAAATTAGTGAACTGCCTTATCACCACTCGCGTTAATACGTCTATCACTGACAGCCGATTTCCCTACATTCGATGGAATCATAAAAGTAAAGAAAATATTGAGACATTAGCGTTTGCATCAGTTGCCCGCGAGTGATTTAGAATCCAGAGATAACGAATACCTTGAAGGAATAGTTCCACACTCCCTGATGGGATTTGGGTCTCATAATGAAACGAAGAAATCTTCCAGTGGAACTAAAAATAAGACTATCACCAATCAAAGTGCTTTTACCAAGTCATTTATCGTCGTTTCTTTTAAGATCGATGTTTCTAAACTTCAGCAGCAAACTCTCGTCGCCAGAAAAGCTACGGTGATTTACGGAATTCTACACTCCAGCTTTTCAGTAAAAATCGTTTGCTGTATTTTTGGCAGAACACGATTACTGTTCTGAAGTAACAGCTTATTAAAAAGAATAGATTTTTGATGATTATTTATTTAAAATTCGTTTGCAGTTGTTAGTTAAAATACTGTTAATTCTTCCATTTGTATACTTGAATAAGCAGCAAACGATAGCAGTTTACTAAAAAAGAATAGATATTTATGATTAATGATAAGCTTCAGCAGCAAACTCTCGTCGCCAGAAAAGCTCTACGCTGTTTTACGGAATTCTCCACTCCAGCTTTTCAGTAAAAATCGTTTGCTGTATTTTTGGCAGAACACGATTACTGTTCTGAAGTAACAGCTTATTAAAAAGAATAGATTTTTGATGATTATTTATTTAAAATTCATTTGCAGTTGTTAGTTAAAATGCTGTTAATTCTTC
>BGPR01001604.1:177798-203438 GCA_013235015.1 Araneus ventricosus | reverse complement strand
TACTAAATTATGCCCGATATTCTACAATAATACTAAATTATGCCTGAATAATTGTTTTCAGTATCAATGAAGCCTTTTGGGGGTCTTTATGGATGACGAGTTGAAATTTACGATTGAAATTTTGCTCCTCTTGGGAAAGTTTTATGAAAAGCTTAGAATTAATTCAGTGTCTTTTCTGAAATTAATATAGTTGACGGCGTTATTCAATTTCTTCACGTAATTCTTTAAGAATTATCTTTCTGATGTTAGTTTCCTTTCAGTCACTGCGACTTTTGTTATAACTGTGCACTCTCGTATTAGTGGCATTGTTTTATAAATCATAGATTTAAATGCGTGCGTATTAATTCTAACTTAATATAAAAATTAACTACCAAAATTGAAATCCTATCATAGGACAAAATCAAGACGGTAATAGAAACAAAAATAAATAATAAGAAGAAAAAGAATCTGGCAGATGTGAACTTTATCAGAGGTCACCCCCTGCTGGGATTCTGAATTTCAGAAAATGGGATAATTTTCTGTAGAGGAACCGACCGTCAGGTCAAAGAATATGGTTCCTCTGTGACCTGAATTACCCCAAAATTGAAAGAAAAGGAAAAAACACTTTCATCAAAACACTTCAATATGCCTTTATAACAAAAAGCAGAAGGAAGAAAAAGACGAAGAAACTTACTTTCTGCCCCGGAAAAACATCAGAATGAATGTAATGGATTTCTCATGTGTGGTTTTATATCCAAATTCAAAATAGATCCAGTTTGTCTTTTATGGTTTTATTTACACACACAACACCACTACGACACATATATATATACAAGTAAAATTCACATGGCTTAGAGCCGGATCAAAATCTACACCCGCTCGGGGGTAGGGTCAAAAGGAATCTGAGGATGAATCCCTGCGGGGGTGGGGATGGCAGTTCTAATTTTCCCTTTCTGGGGATTACTGTAGTCAAGTTGCCACAATGAACATCACGAAAGCCCCCAATGCTACTATTTCGAAAAATGGCGCCGAAATATAATATAATTCTGATGTTTTTCCGGGCAGAAAGTAAGTTTCTTTGTCTTTTTCTTTCTTCTGCTTTTTGTTATAAAGGCATATTGAAGTGTTTTGATGAAAGTGTTTTTTCCTTTTCTTTCAATTTATGGGGTAATTCAGATCACAGAGGAACCATATTCTTTGACCTGACGGTCGGTTCCTCTACAGAAAATTATCCCATTTTCTGAATTTCAGCATCCCAGCAGGGGGGTGACCTTTGATAAAGTCTATCTGCCAGATTCTTTTTCTTCTTATTATTTATTTTTGTTTCTATTACCGTCTTGATTTTGTCCTGTGATAGGATTTCAATTTTGGTAGTTAATTTTTGTATTATTGTCACTGTATTCCTGGAAGATGCGTGCGCGCGCACCAAATACAATGTGGTTTTGTTAATTTGTTCTTTTTCTTTTGCTATTTTTTACCGATGCCACTTTTTAGTATTAATGGTTTTCTAGTGTATTTAGTTCTAATTTAAACATATTTAATTAATTAAAATAAATTAATGTAACAATTAATAGTTAAATTATCATGGTATAGTTAAAATATATAATGAAATGTCGAAAAATACAAATGTCGAAAAAATAAAGTGAAAATTCACAGATACGCTTATTTGACACCGAGTTGTCTCTTTCCGCTGATGTGATAAATGGGTTGTGATACTTAAAGGGTTTTCAACAAATCCCAAGTTCTTGATTCCTTTAAGCTCGTGATACCTTTAAATCATTCCCTGGAAATTTTTTTCTTTGTATTTTTTTGTTTGTTAAAGGCAGTATATCTTAAATTAATTATATTTGTAACAACTCCAGTGTTTTTCCAAGGAATTTATCATTTCACTTGACGGTGACGTTTCGACCTTATCGACTACCGAAAAATACATTTTTTTAATTATGCCCGTCTGTTCGTCTTTATGTTTGTAAATGAGATAACTCAACTAAAGAAGCCAGTTAGACAGATAAAATTTGCTTTGTGCTCTTTAGATGAAAATTGTAGATTCGTATCAAATTTTGCTCAACTTCATCAGTCTGTCTGTCTGTCTGTGAACAAGGTAATTGAAAAACGCATTGAATTATATGAATGAAATATCACGTGTGGTTTTAGCATCAAAATTGATGATCTGCATCAAATTTTGTATCGGATCTGTCAAAGGGTAGACTGTCTGTCTATCTATGCTTGTGGAATAGGGTAGTTAAAAACTTGAACGAGCAAAAGGACTGAAATTCATTTTGAGGTTTTTGCATCAAAAATGTAGACTACATCAAATAGATCAAGGGAAGAGGCACTATCTGAACATTCATATTCGATTCCCTCCCCTTATTCGACGAAGCTGAACTCAAAAGTTGCCATGATGTGAGAGTATACGGAAAAGTCGAGGGGTGTACATTTCTTCTTGTTTCTCAAAACCATGTTTTAACTTTCAGTGGAAAAAGTAATCTCAAACCAGAATTGTTTCTCTTGTTGTTTCTAAAACTTGCCTCGCATCGAAAAAGTCTTCCGAAACTTTCCAAAATTCGATTACTATACATCAAAAAAGACACCATTCAATTTTAATGACTTAGGAAATGCCAAGTTTCGGCTCAGTAGCTTCCGAGATATATCGATGCAAATTTTTCCATTTCAAAATCTCGTTTCTCCTTATCGTATATTATGCATCCCAAAAACAATCTGCCTTTTTGGGTCTGCCAAGTGCGACTCTATTGCCCGAAACATAATCCAGATGTTTGTGTTTACAGAGTGAGAGTTTATTGTTTTTTATAGATACCGGAACCTCTGCCAGTCCAGAGGAGAGAGTTTCTCGTCTCTTTTCAGTGGCAAGCCATAAAAACGTTAATGCCTCGTTTCGTTGTGTTTTGTTTGTTTAATCTTGGGAGCAAGGCACCGTGAAATTGGATCACGACTTCTGGTCATGTAGCGGTTTGTGTGCGGAATTGACTTAGCTAGAAAATCTGTTTTATAAATGGGGGTTAGTGTACTTTAAGACTAACAGGAAAAAATGGGGATGTTTGCTATTAATTAGTGGAGCATTCTTTCGGCTTAAACATACTGTTGACTTCGCTATTTTTAATCTATTTAAAAGATGCACACGTTGAATGCGAGAAAGATTGCTTCATGTGAGGTTTTGAAAAGTAACTGCTTACATTTTTTAAAACATCCGTTTCCTTATCGGACAAACATCGTTTAATCTTTTAGCACTTTAAAATTTTGTTTCTCTTGCCGTCTTGACAAAGTGTTTTGAGTGCTAACTCGTTTCATTGCGATGCGAAATAGCATCAGGTTTACCTACTTATCAACGTTTTCTTGAAAATGCCGCGTGTTTATATTTGTTAGAATTCACGGCAACATATACATTGCATATAGCATACAAACGTTTCAACTTTCTTGACAACATGGGCCTGTTTCTTCTTAGCTTGCCATGTTACACCTGTTTTCTTTTCTTTCCTTCGTTTTTGGTTGTTTAATCTTTTAGCTTTTTACTATTTTGTTTCGTATGTTCCCTTGACAAGATGTTTCTGGCAGAAGCCAGACCGTTCGTTTATTTTGAAAGGAAATAGGGATCAGGTTTACCAACAAACAAAAGTTATCTAAAAAGGCTGCTTATTTATTTGTTTAAGAATTTATTACAACATACGCATTTTATAAACAATTTAAATATTTCCACTTCATTAACGCATTCTTTTTACTTTCTAGTATACGAAGTATACAAAGAGAAAGTATTGTAATCGTCAAAAAATTCGAACTCGAGATTTTGACGAATCTCCACGTTTTAGACCTCCCTGAGTCCGAAAAACACAATTTTGGAATTATGTCTGTCTGTGAACACGATAACTCGAAAACTATTAGAGCTACGGGGATGAAATTTGGTATGTGGTCTTTAAACATAATTTGTAGGTTTCTATCAAATTTTGGAGAAAATCCGTCAGCGGGAAGTCCGTCTGTCTGTATGTCCGCGGTCATGCGAACACTATAACTCAAAAACTTGAATAGCTAGATGGATGAAATTTGGTACACAGTTTTATCGTCATGAATGTAGGTCCGTATACAATTTTGGGTCAAATCCGTCAAAGGGTTGACTGTCTGCTGGTCTGTATAATTTACTTTTGAAGATAATCCGTTTTCTCCACGCCCATGCGTACTGGAAGCAATCTTCTGTGCACGCGAAAGGCACGGAATTTCATTACGGAGTAGCGAATTACGTCAGTTTGTCATTGGGCCAGTAAGAGTGGAAGTGTGTTGTACATGCATTTTATTCGGTACGCATCTCTTTGAATTTGATTCTTTACCTAGATATTTTTTCAATCGCTGTATTGAAAAACCTTCTGATAGTCATTGGATTCTGGGTAACAGTAGGTTCGAATTTTTTGAGCCACCCGGGGGAAGCGGAAGCGGCACGTTTTTTGGGGAAGTATACGAGAAAGTTTAGGGGAGAACACTCCCGCTGGTTTCCCCTGTTCATTTCAAAATGATCTAGGTGCCGTGGTAGCCTCATAGCAGATTCTCGGCTTCGGAATCGGAGGGTTACCTGTTGGAGACCCCATTCCACCAAAGATCCGTCGTGTGTACTGGCCTACTGCAAGTTAAATCTACCGCAGCTCAAACATCCTCCCGCCACTATAATGGGATGTTTGGAGAAGGAGTACCAAGTGATATTGACATGGTCATCTGACCAAGGTTCAGAATGATTTAAGTCCGTACTAGGAATGGCAGTTATTGCAAAAACAACCGGTTTTTTCCGCCTCCGGTTTTAACCGGGCGGTTAAACCGCTCAAAATAACCGGTTTTCGGGATTTTTAAGAAAAAGAAATAACGTTTGTAGACAATTTTTTTTATTGATAATAATATACAATAAGTAAGTATTAATACAATAAGTAATTAATGTAATAAGTATTGATTATAAATAAGTGATTAATACTATATGTAATAAAAATAAATGAGTAATTATTACAATAAGTAAGTATTATGGACAAATTTTTTATTAACATTGTTTTCACAAGAAATTAATTCACTGACCAATATTTATCATCTAATCTGCTCATAAAGACTCTTTCAGCAATGTGTTGATCCGTGAGTCGACACCTCTCATCGGAAACATCATTCAACATAGATACTAATCTTTCGGAAGCCATAGAACTTCCGACTAAAGATAAATATTTTTTGGTTCCAGAAAACAGACGCCGTTTGCAGACAAAATTTTTTATTAGTATTGTTTTTGCGGGAAATCAATCCATTGGCCAATATTTATCTGTTCATAAAGGCTCTTTCCGCTTCCGCCAAAAGTCATCCGCCAATCAACAGAGGAAGCGGTTGTCGGTGATTGTCTTTTTAGTCTAGTCGAACCTAAAATCGAGCAAATCTTCCGAACCGGATTTTTCCTCCGGTTATTCGATTTAAAAAAAATATCCGGTTCAAACCGGAACAAAAAAATAACCGAAAAAAACGGTTAACAGAAACAAAAGAAACGGTTTTCGGTTTAAACCAGTAGATTTTTTCCATCCCTAGTCCGTACTAAATAGCCTTTAGTAGCTCAAAACGGGAATTAATCTAACTAAACTAAATTTAACCCTTTGAGGACGACTGTCAACTGCTCGGCATATTCTCCCCCGACTGTCACAAATACGGGCCGGGTCTTGCAGCTTTCAGCTACAGATGTCACGTCGGCGTGACACCAGCTTTAGTGCAATTAGGCTTAACTGAAAAAAGTGCGCCGGCTCTTGCAGCTTTTTAGCTACCGACTGTCACGTCGGCGTGACACCAGCTTTAGTGCAATTAGGCCTATCTGAAAAAAGTGCGCCGGCTCTGAGCAGCTACACGCGTCTTCCGTCCGGCCGTCCTCAAAGGGTTAAAGATTCGTAGTTGAGTAAACGAGTACGTGATCATAAGAATTTTTTCACCACTCTATGAAACATACGCGCTTACGTGAATAACCGACCTCCCGCATGACAACATTGGCACTAAAAGCCCGCAAAATAGATCCCCTTACTACTGAGCTCTTACAGAGAAACTATACAGCAGCAAATAGGTTCTTACAAAGAGCTATTAACCATCCTACGCCTATTAATAGAAGGGATACGAAAACGCCGTTTATTTATCCTAGTCGAGGTTACCCCGAAAGGATAAATGCTCACGTAAGATTACGTTAAGTGCAACAAGTTGTTTGTTGAGAAAACATCCCCTTTTTAATTAAAAAATATACCACAATCCTTTTTAAAAAGCAGGAAAACACCCTTCTCAGGCCGAGAGCAATAACTTTTTCCTTCACATCCAAATCTCCTGCAGACATCCCCCACATTATCCACTCAAACGTATGCAAATTCCCTGCGAGGCTGTAAGTGCCAGGGGTGATTGTTCCAAGCCCATTTACATTTCATATACCACGGAAATGAACGAGCCCAAACCGTAACACAGCAGCCGAGGTAGCTCAGCTAGTGAATATATACTGCCTCAGCTGCCTTCCTCCGTGTCTCGTGTCAATTTAGAGAGGATATTTGAGCTACGAAGGCACGTATCTACTCCCGGGGGTCCCCCAGAGAAAAGTAGTTTCGTTTATGGCCTCCGTCTTGGATTGGATGGAACGATGTCTTTAGCTTAGCACTCACTTTTCGTCCTTTGCTGCATCAGTTTGTTAGCAACGCTGCCTTTTTTTTCCCCGTTGCTCGCTGGAATTGGGAGAATCAGCTATTTGCAGTACATTTGATGTTATAGGTCTGTGGGTTTTAATGTGATTAAGGTTCGAGAGCGGTTGTTAGTTAAAATTGGTCTCAGATTTGCGTTAGATGGGATAAAATGTATCTCAAGACCGTTACGTAATATTTAATTCGTCATCAGAATGTGTTACGTATGAAGTTAGCAGATTTTCAAAAGGTCAATCGGGGACACTCCGCAACCTGAACGAGCGATCCGGAATTTTTGATAGAGATGGGATATATGTTTCGGAATTTAACAGAGTGGATAAATAAAACAATAACAAGTAATATTAAAAAAAAGTTAAGTCAATTCCTACTTAGGTCAACAAAGAAAATTTTATTTTAGAAATTTTTTCTCTCATATAAAACTAAAATTAATTAATTCAATTTAATTAATGAATTAATATTTGAAAAAACTGTATTAACATCAAGTGTCATCCACTACAAGTTTTAAAAAATGTATTTGAACTTGAGTGGAAGAATAAAAAGCATTTTATTAACGATTGAAAATTTGAACAAGATATATAAATAAATATATATAGGGAGAGTGTGAACTAATAGTAGGAATTGAAAAAAAGTAAACTATTAATAAATTGCAACTAGAAAGCAGGAAGAGACAAAATATCATACTAAGAGAGTGCTTTGTTTTTATTTTTAACCCTTCCTTGGTCGGCGTCGCATATCATACGTTCGGCTCTTTTGTGCACGTACGTTGTTTAAATCCGCAATTAAGTTAACGTAACAATTAATTTTAAATACAAAAATCACCTGGTCATGATGAAATGATTCAAGTATTCTTTACCATCTTAAATAGATTGAAATATTCAAAAATATATGAAATGGGTGGTGCCATATAATTAGGAGGTTAAATAAAAGACCAATCAACATGTAGAAAAGAGGTTGATGCCTTTTCTACATGTTGATTGGTCAGCATTGGTTATTTGAAGATCATCGTATTCTATGCAAAAAAAAAAGTTGGAAAAGTTATTCTTCAGAGGCTAATCTTTTAAAACTAGACCTATAACTTCGGAGGCGAAGCTATGATCCGCGAGTCAGACACTAACCCACAGAGACTTCTTAAGGTATCCGACTGGTTTAAAATCGTCGTTTTTGATGAAATTATCAAAAACAAATTTATGACTTCATTTCGGAGCCTGTTTAATAAGCTTTCTAAAACTGTCTCACTTTTCCCTCTACGTGAATTACAAATGGAGTTACAGCTGTTTTATTACCGAACTGTAAGCATTATTTTAAGTTGCATGAAAACTTTAAATGCGTTTTCTGAGAAATGATATTTTTGAGGAAAACTGTCGACCGTAACAACGATTTCTCAGAACGTTATTCAAGTATGGATATGAAATTTTCTGAGATTATATTCTGTAATATGCTTGATGTTTTCCTCTAAAAACTAAGGTCACTTTTAAAGTCAAGAAATATTTTGAAGTGTTTAAATATAAACGAAAAGCATTTTTTTATGAAAAATTACCAGTTTAGTAACTATGTTCAGCTATATCTCAAAACTATTTTGAAATACAAGAAAGATTTTAGAGCATAACACAGATAACTGTCATAAAAATGTACTCCTACAAGGATTTATGTATATTTAGAATATGATTTTGTCTATGGCTCTTAGCGCAAGGCAAATATTTTAGTCATTTTTCTTCACATTTCTCAGGTTTTTTTTAAATATTATTTTAAAAGCTTAATTTTACGATATTTTCATAGTTTTAAAACATATGCAGTTGAAAAATAACATTAATATATATATATATATATATATATATATATAAGTTATTTTTCAAAAAAATGCTTTCGAACACAGTCGGATACCTTAAATGACCCACACGTTGAATTTTATAGACTTATTTTTTATACAGTCGATGCTCGTTATAACGACCCTCTGCGTTCCACAGCAAAAGGTCTTTATAACGAGTGGTCGCTATAGTGGATATAATTTAAAAAATGTACACATGCACGCTCAGCAGTTCCGTAAAAATAGGCTATTTTTAAAGCGATTCCAACTAAATACTCAAATTATTTTTTATCATTGGTATTCAAAATAAAATTTTATCAATTAAAAATATATTTCTAAAATGGATTTTAAAGTAGAAAATAAAGGAATTTTGGAAAAATATCCGGAAGAGTGTCCGCTGAATTCGGACGTTGTATTGGGATTAGACGACACCGGACGGTCGTTATACCGGAAGTAAAATAACATAGAGTGCATAAGGAAACACATTTCGGGATTTTATCACTGGTCGTTATAATGGAATGGTCTTTATAATGTGTGGTCGTTAAAACGAGCGTCGACTTTATCATAAAAGAGAGAACAGAGAATCCAAAATATTTGAAAATTAAAGTATAAATATCTAATGTCGATTTAAAAAAAAATATTTCGAAGTGAACATTGGCTAACTGATTCTCCACAAGATTTTTCGATTGAAAATGAGTTCGCCAAAGAAAGCGTTTAAGAAGCATGCGCTAGGAGGTAAAACTATATATTACTCTCTGCATTCAACGCAACACGTTAAATACTTAGAGGATCATATGGCTTCCTGCTGGTGTATAATGGACATTTTGAGACAGGGGTGTCGGTTCTGGTGTCGTCCTCGTGATCTGACCACGTCTCAAGATTACGAGGTCCGTCTCAAAAAATAGCATTGGGTAGCTTCAAAATGGTACGCTAATCAAGCTAATTTGAATTAAACTTTGATCAAGGGTGCGAAATTATAACTACAGTCGACGCTCGTTATAACGACCACACATTATAAAGACCACTTCTTTATAACGACCAGTGATAAAATCCCCAATTGTGTTTCCTTATGCACTCTATGTTATTTTACTTCTGGTATAACGACCGTCCAGTGTCGTCTAATCCCAATACAACGTCCGAATTCAGCGGACACTCTTCCGGATATTTTTCCAAAATTCCTTTATTTTCTACTTTAAAATCCATTTTAGAAATATATTTTTAATTGATAAAATTTTATTTTAAATACCAATGATAAAAAATAATTTGAGTATTTAGTTGGAATCGCTTTAAAAATAGCCTATTTTTACGGAACTGCCGAGCGTCTAGGAACCGTTCAAACATTACTTAAGCATGTTTTTGGTAATTTTTGACCTCCCCCCTTGTCAGCAAAATTAAGCAAATCGCAAACCCTCCCCTTCTAATTACGTAAGCAAACGGCAACCCTCCCCCGTATTTTTTTTCCCACAAAATGTATAACAGTAATAATCTAATTTTATATAAAAATTTTAGGACTTAATTCAAATAAAAAACTTTAACTCGGCTTAAAATGAAAAAAATGTATATATTTAATTTCCTTAAAATTTTGTTTAAGAAATTTCTTTGTTTATCACAATTTTAAAAATTCAAGTTTAATTTTCTTTTGCCAAATTTAATTTTTTTTCAAATTTAATTTTTTAATTAAATTGTTTTTGCAAGTTACAAGAGATTTTGGGAAATAAAGTGGTTTTAATGTCTTACGTAAGCATCACTCATACCCCCCTCCCTCCTTGTCAGCAAAAATAAGCAAATCGCAAACCCCCTCCCACCTTAGGTGCTTACGTAAAATTTGAACGGACCCCTAGTGAAATACTTTTAATAGCTGTCAGTGGCGAACCTAGGATTCGGGTCTGGGGGGACGGGGTGCTGAGGACATAAAAATTTTGTATCGTCGTGACGAATGTCAAACCTCAAGGCTAAAGTAAACCAAAACTGTTTAACTTTATAGACTTTACTCACCTGACAATAAGAATCATAAAGAACAATGCAATACTTCCTATAATTTAATAAAAATTACAATGAAATAACTAGCAAAAAATGTCTTCGACAGCGTCAAAACTACAAATACATGGGAATGACTACAAAAGTAGGAAAACTTTTGAGCCTGTATAGCCAGAAAGCAATGTTGAAACGTTTTTATTATTTTTTTAAAAGTGGGAAATTAAGAAAAAACAGTTGTAGTTATTTTAAATAAAATCAAGAATTCTGGCCTGCTCTGGGGGGGGGCTGTAGCCCGATAGCCCTCCCCCCTGGATTCGCCATTGATAGATGTACATTTATAAATTCAAATATTGAACTGTTTGAAATCGTCTCATATATAATTTCTGCTAGCGAACTCGTGTGAGTACTCGTTTTCAATTCTACCAATATGCTTACACATAGCTTCACTCATCTGCAACCGCAATAAAACCTTCTATATAGACCATCCATACCTGCACACCCTCCACTTTTATTATCCTACATCTCCTACCTTATTTGGGGAAACTAATTGAAGACGTTCTCTTATCATGTAATGAGAAGGTAAAAACTGACCTGTTCGTACGCTATACCACGCGCGCGTGCTTGTCAAAGAGAGGACGCACACCATCTGCTCCCCAATTTCTTTTTTATCTTCGAGGGGCAGGTGGTTGGACACCAGGTGCAAAAAGGCGGAATCGCTTGCGCCACTTACCAAACCAGTATCGACGTTGTGCGCACGACAGGCACGTGGGGGACATTTTAATACCGTACCATCCCCATCGACTTGAACTCTTACAAGTTTCGAATCCCTGGCCAGCAGACGATTCTGTACTTCGTTCAGTTACGTATTCTTTAGAATTATCTTTCTGATGTTAGTTTTCCTTTCAGTCACTGCGACTTTGTATAACTGTGCACTCTCGTATTAGTGGCATTGTTTTATAAATCATAGATTTAAATGCGTGCGTATTAATTCTAATATAAAATTAACTACCAAAATTGAAATCCTATCTATAGGACAAAATCAAGACAGTAATAGAAACAAAATATAAATAAGAAGAAAAAAAGAATCTGGCAGATGTGAACTTTTGTCAGGGTCACCCCTGCTGGGATTACAATTTCAGAAAATGGGATAATTTTCTGGAGAACCGTCAGGTCAAAGAATATGGTTCCTCTGGCGACCTGAATTACCCCAAATTGAGGAAAGAAGAGGAAAAACACTTTCATCAAAACACTTCAATATGCTTTATAACAAAAAAGCAGAAGGAAGAAAAGACGAAGAAACCTGCCCCGGAAAGAACATCAGAATGAATGTAATGGATTTCTCATGTGTGGTTTATATCAAATTCAAATAAGATCCAGTTTGTCTTTTATGGTTTATTTTTTACACAACACCACCACGACACATATATATACAAGTAAAATTCACATGGCTTAGAGCCGGATCCAGCCACCCGCTCGGGGGGTAGGTCAAAAGGAGATCTGAGGATAGTCGGGGTGGGGATAGCAGTTCTAATTTTCCCTTTCTGGGGATTACTGTAGTCAAGTTGCCACAATGAACATCACGAAAGCCCCCCCAATGCTACTATTTCGAAAAAAATGGCGCGAAATATAATATAATTCTGATGTTTTCCGGGCGAAGTAAGTTTCTTTTTGTCTTTTTCTTTCTTCTGCTTTTTTTTGTTATAAAGACATTGAAGTGTTTTGATGAAATTTTCCTTTTCTTTTTTCAATTTTATAAGTGTGGTCAGATCTGGAAAGGAACCCATATTCTGACAGTCAATTCCTCTGAAAAGAAATATCCCATTCTAATTTCAACATCCAACGGGGGGAATTATGATAAGATCTATCTGCCAATTCCTTTCTTCTTATTATTATTTTTTTTATTTCATATTACGTCTTAATTGTCTATGTCTTTAATGGTCTTCCACAATGTGTCACTAATATTCCCTGGAAGATGCGTGCGCGCACCAAATGTGGTTTTGTTAATTTGTTCTTTTCTTTTGCTATTTTTTACCGATGCCCACTTTTAGGTATTAATGGTTTTAGTGTATTTAGTTCTAATTTAAACATATTTAATTAATTAAAATAAATTAATGTAACGAATTAATAGATTCATTATCATGGTATAGTTAAAATATATAATGAAATGTCATACAAATGTCGAAAAATAAAGTGAAAATTCACAGATACGCTTATTTGGCCTGAAGTTGTCTCTTTCCCGCTGATGTGATAAATGGGTTGTGATACTTAAAGGGTTTTTTTCAACAAATCCCAAGTTCTTGATTCCTTTAAGCTCGTAGTATTTCTTTAAATCGTTCCCACAAATTTTTTTTTCTTTGTGTATTTTTTGTTTGTTAAAGGCAGTATATACTTAAATTAATTATATTTGCTTGTAACTCAATTGTTTTTTCAAGGAATTTATCATTTCACTTGACAGTGACGTTTCGACCTTATCGACTACCGAAAATACATTTTTTTTAATTGCTTGCCCGTCTGTTCATCTTTATGTTTTGTAATGAGATAACTCAACTACGAAGCCAGTTAGACAGATAAGAGCAGCACATTGCTCTTTAGATGGCAGATTCGTAATAAAATTTTGCTCAACTTCATCAGTCATGTCCTGTCTGTCTGTGAACAAGGTAATTGAAAAACCGCATTGAATTATATGCATGGAAATATCACGTGTGGTTTAGCGATAAAATTGATGATCTGCATCAAATTTTGTTATCGGATCTATCAAAGGGTAGACGTCTGTCTATCTTGCTTGTGGAATAGGGTAGTTAAAAAACTTGAACGAGCAAAGGACAGAGAATTCATTTGGGTTTTTTGCATCAAAAATGTAGACTACATCAAATAGATCAGGGGAAGAGGCACTATCTGAACATTCATATTCGATTCCTCTCCCTTATTCGACGAAGCTGAACTCAAAAGTTGCCATGATGTGAGTATCGGAAAAGTCGGTGGTACATTTTTGTTTCTCAAAATCATATTGTTTAACTTTCAGATGGAAAAAGTAATCTCAGAGAACCGATTGTTTCTCTGTTGTTTCTACAAACTTGCATCAACATCAGATCTTCGAAACTTTCAAAATTCGAGTTACTATACATCAAAAAGACACCATTCCATTTTATATGACTTAGGAAATGCAAAGTTTCGGCTCAGTAGCTTCGAGATATATCGATGCAAATTTTTCCATTTCAAAATCTCGTTTCTCTATAATCATTATATATGCATCCCAAAAAAACAATCTGCCTTTTTTGGGTCTAGCCAGTGCGACTCTATTCCGAAACATAATCCAGATGTTTGTGTTTACAAGGTGAGAGTTGTGTTTTTTCCATAGATACCGGAACCTCTGCCAGTCAGAGGAAGTTTCTCGTCTCTTTTCAGTAGCCAAGCCTTAAAAACAGTTAATAGCCTCGTTTCGTTGTGTTTGTTTGAATTTAATCGTTGGAGCAAGGCACCGTGAAATGGATCACGACTTCGGTAGCCAACTGTGCAGTTTGTGTCGGAATTAGACTTAGCTAGAAAATCTGTTTATAAATGGGGTTGAGTGTACTTTAAGACTAACAGGAAAAAATGGGGATGTTGCTAAGTGGGAGCATTCTTTCGGCCAAACATACTGTTGGCTTCGTATTTTTAATCTATTTTGAAAAGATCACACGTTGAATGCGAAAGATTGCTTCATGTGAGGTTTGAAAGTTATGCACATTTTTTTAAAACAGTCGTTTTCCTTATCGACAAACATCGTTTAATCTTTAGCACTTTAAAATTTTTGTTTCTCTTGCCGTCTTGACTAAAGTGTTTTGAGTCTACTCGTTTCATAGCGAGCGAAGCATCAGGTTTACTTTATCAACGTTTTCTTGAGAAAATGCCGCGTGTTTATATTTGTTAAATTCACGGCAAGGCATACATTGCATATAGCATACAACCGACGTTTCCAACATATTACGACAACATGGACCTGTTTCTTCTTACGCTCTACATGTTACACCTGTTTTCTTTTCTTTCTTGTTTTTGGTTGTTTAATCTTTTGGCTTTTTTACTATTTTTGTTTCGCCTTGTTCCCTTGACAAGATGTTTTCTGGCAAGCCAGACCGTTCGTTTATTTTGAAAGGAAATAGGGATCAGGTTTGACCAACAAACAAAGTTATCTAAAAGGCTGCTTATTTATTTGTTTAAAATTTATTACAACATACGCATTTATAAACAATTTAAATATTCCACTTCATTAACGCATTCTTTTACTTTCTAGTATGCAGGTATACAAAGAATGTGTAAATCTCAAAAAGAATTCAGACTCAGTTGACGAATCTCCACTGTTTAGACACTCCTGAGTCCGAAAACACAATTTTGGAATTATTCTGTCTGTGAACACGATATCGAAAACTAACGAACTACGGGGAATGAAATTTGGTATGGGTCTTTAAGACATATTTAGGTTTCTATCAGGATTGGAAAATCCGTCAGCAGGACACCGTCTGTCTTACATGTCCGCGGTCTACGAACACTATAACTCAAAAACACTGATAACTAGATGGATGTGTATTTGTAAAGTTTTATCATTCATGAATATAGGTCCATTACCAATTTTGGATCAAATCCGTCAAAGGGTTGACGTACTGCTGAGTCGATATAATTACTTGAAGATAATCCGTTTTTCTCCACGCCCATGCTTTACTGGAAAGCAATCTAATGCATTGAACGGCACGGAATTTCTACATGGTGCGCAGATCTCAGTTTGTCATTGGGCCCATAAGATGGAAGTGTGATTTGATTGCATTTTATTCTTTGCATCCTCTTTAGTTTGATTCTTTACTAGATATTTTCTGTCACTTTGTATTAAACCTTCTGATCGTCATTGGATTCTACGGGTAACAGTGCGAATTTTTGAGCCACGCGAAGCGGAAGCGGCGTTTTAGGGAAGTACGAGAAGTTTGAGGGGGAGAACACTCCCGCTGGTTTCTGTTCATTTCAAAATGATCTGGTGCCGTGGTAGCCTCCATAGCATGAATTCTCATCCGAATCAAGGAGGGTTACATGTTGGAGACCCCATTCCACCAAATCGAATCGTGTGTACTGACACTACTACAGTTAAATCTACCGCAGCTCAAACATCCTCCCGCCATATAATGGGATGTTTTTGGAAGAAAAGATGATAAGTGATATTGAGTCTGATCTGACCAAGGTTCAGAGATGATTTAAAGTCATTACTAGGGAGGTTATTGCAAAACAGCCGAGTTTTTCCACCTTTCCGGTTTTACCAGGCGGTTAAACCGCTCAAATAATAACCGGGTTTCGGATTTTTAAGAAAATAAGACGTTTGTGAAGTAATTTTTTTTGTTTATTAATGTTAATAATATACAACGTAAGTATTAGATACAAATTGGTAATGTAATATAGTATTGATTATAAATAAGTGATTAATACTATATCTAATAAAATAAATGAGTAATTATTACAATGTAAGTATTATGAAAATTTTTTTATATAACATTGTTTTCTAAAGATTAATTCACTGACCAATATTTATCAACATCCTAATCTGCTCATAAAGACTCTTTCAACAATGTGTTGATCCGTGAGTCATTTACTCTCTCGAAACATCGATTCAACATAGATACTAATCTTTCGGAAGCCATAGAACTTCCGACTAAAGATAAATATTTTTGGTTCCGAAAGGCAGACGCCGTTTGCGAAAAGAATTTTTTATTAGTATTGTTTTGCGGAAATCAATCCATTGGCCAATATTTGTTCTGTTCATAAAAGGCTCTTTCGCTTCCGCCAAGAAGTCATCCGCCAATCCACAGAGGAAGCGGTTGTCGGTGAGGTGTCTTTTTAAATTCTAAGTCGAACCTAAAATCAGCAAATCTCCAGAGCCAGTTTTCTCCAGATTTATTCGATTAAAAAAAATATCGGTTCAAAGCGAACAAAAAAATAACCAGAAAAACTAGTTATAAGAAACAAAGAAACGGTTTTCAGTTTAAACCAGTAGATTTTTTCCATCCCTGAGCCGTACTAAATAGCCTTTAGTATCTCAAAACGGAGAATTAATCTAACCTAAACTAAATTTAACCCTTGGAGGACTGACTGTCACTGCTCAAGCATATCTCCCCGACCGTGTCTAAATAGGGCCGGGTCAGTCTGGCTTTCGCCTACAGATGTCACGTCGCGACCAGCCACTTAGTGCAGTGGGCAACTCTGAAAAAGTGCGCCGCTCTTGCAGCTTGCTTAGTACCGATGTCACGTCGGCTGTACGCTTTAGTGCAATTGGAAGCAACGCTGAAAAAAGTGCCGGCTCTTGCAGCTTTTAGCTACCGACTGTCACGTCGGCGGACCTCCAGCTTTGTGCAATTGAGCACTGAAAAAGATCGCCGGCTCTTGCAAGCTTTTTAGCTTACGATGTCACGTCGGCGGACACCAGCTTTGTGCAATTAAGGCCTATCTGAAAAAAGTGCGCCGGCTCTGAGCAGCACACGTCTTCCGTCAGCCGTCCTCAAGGGTTAAAAGATTCGTAGTTGATAAACAGGTAGCGTGATCCGCATAGAATTTTTTCACCACTCTATGAGAACACGCGCTTACATGAATAACCGACCTCCCGCATGACAACGATGGCACTATACGCACAAGGACAGATCCCTTACTACTGAGCTCTTACAGGAAACTATGCAGCAAAATAAGGTTCTTACAAGAGCGTATACCATCTAC
Source organism: Araneus ventricosus (assembly GCA_013235015.1). Classification (NCBI taxonomy): domain Eukaryota; kingdom Metazoa; phylum Arthropoda; class Arachnida; order Araneae; family Araneidae; genus Araneus; species Araneus ventricosus. The sequence continues at coordinate 186,272 of BGPR01001604.1, read as the reverse complement.
GACCTATATAGAAGGAATGCAGAAAACGCCGTTTATTTATCCTAGTCGAGGTACTCCCAGAAAGGATAAATGCTCACGTAAGATTAGATTAAGGCAAGTTGTTTGTTGAAAAGCATCCCCTTTTAATTAAAAATATACCACAATCCCTTTAAAAAGCAGGGAAAACACCACCTATCTCAGGCCAAAGAGCAATAACTTTTCCTTCACTCCAAATCTCTGCAGACATCCCCACTTATCCACTCAAACGTATGCAAATTCCCTGCGCAGGGCTGTAAGTGCCAGGGGTGGTTGTCCAAACCCATTTAGCATTTCATATACCCACGGGGAAATGAGGTGCCAAACCGCAACACAGCAGCGGGTAGCTTTCAGCTAGTGGATATATACTGCCTCAGCTGCCTCCTCGTGTCTCATTGTCAATTAGAGAGGATATTTCGGCTAGAAGGCACGTATATCTACTCCCAAATCCCCAAGAGAAAAAGTAGTTTCGTTTATGGCCTCCAGTCTTGGATTGGATGAGACGATTCTTACAAGCACTCCTTTTCGTGCCTTGCTGCTGCATCAGTTTCAATTCTTGCTGCCTTTTGTCCCGTTGCTCGCTGGGTGGGAGAATCAGCTATTTACCGGTCATTTGATGATTTATAGGTCTGTGGGTTTTAATGTGATTAAGGTTTGAGCAGAGTTTTAGGTAGTGGTCTCCAGATTTGCATTAGATAAGGGATAAAAAATGTATCTCAGAAGCCGTTACGTAATATTTAATTCGTCATCAGGAGATAGTTAGTATAGTTAGCTGGAATTTTCAAAAGGTCAATCAGGGACACTCATCCATGCCCTGAACTTGAAGCGATCAGATATTTTGATAGAGATGGGATATATGTTTGAGATTAACAGGATGATAAATAAAACAATAAATGTAAAGACAAAAAATTAGGATCAATTCCTAGCAGGTCTAACAAAAAAATTTTATTTTTAGATTTCTCTCATATAAAACTAAATTAATTAATTCAATTTAATTAATGAATTAATATTTGAAAAAACTTGTATTAACAGTAAATTATCCACTACAAGTTTTAAAATGTAGTTTGAACTTGGTGGAAAGAACTCAAAAGCATTTATTAACGATTGAAGGCATGAACAAGATATATAAATAAAATATATATAGAGGAGTGGCAGGTGAACTAATAAGAATTGAAAAAAAAGTAAAGCTATTAATAAATTGCCTAACTAGAAAGCGGAAGAGACAAAATATATACTAAGAGGTGCTTTTGTTTTTGTTTTAACCTTCTTGGTCGGCGTCCATATCATACGGTTCGGCTCTTTCTGTCATACGTTGTTTTAAATCCACCAATTAATTAACGTAACGAATTAATTTTAAATACAAAAATCTACCTGTCATGATGAAATGGTTCCAGAGTATTCTTTCATCTTAAGATAGATTGAAATATTCAAAAATACCTTATGGAAATGGTGGTTTCCATATAATTAAGGAGGTTAAATAAAGCGGTAATCAACATGTAATGAAAGAGGTTGATGCCTTTTCACTATTTGATTGACGGTAGTTTGAAGATATCGTATTCCTGCTAAAAAAAAAAGTTGGAAAAGATTATTCTTCAGAGGCTAATCTTTTTTAAAACAAGACTATAACTTCGGAGGCGAAGCCTGATCTACGCGAGTCAGACACTAACCCACAGAGACTTCATGAAGTATCGACTGGATTTAAAATCGTCGTTTTTGATGAAGGTATCAAAAACAAATTTATGACTTCATTTGCGAACCTGTTTTAATAACTTTCTAAGATCTGCCACTTTTCCCTCTACGTGAATTACAAATGGAGTTACAGCTTGTTTTATTGTACCGAACTGTAGCTACATTATTTTTAAGTTGCATTGGAACTTTAAATGCGTTTTCTGAAGTAAATTGATATTTTTTAGAAAACTTCGACCATAACAACATTCTACAGACGTTATCAAGGTATGGATATGAAAGTCTGAGATTATATTCTGTAATATGCTTGATGTTTTCCTCTAAAACTAGAGGTCACTTTTAAAATAAAGAAATAATTTGAGTGTTTAAATATAAAACGAAAAGCATTTTTTATGAAAATTACAGTTTAGAATTGTTCTTCACTATCTCAAAACTATTTTTGAAATACAAGAAGATTTTAGAGTCATAACACAGATAACTGTGATAAAATGTACTCCTACAAGGATTTATGTATATTTAGAATATGATTTTTGTCTATATGCTCTTGCGCATAGAGGCAAAATATTTTAGTCATTTTCTTCACGTTTCTCAGGTTTTTTTTTAAATATTATTTTAAAACTTAATTTTACGATATTTTTCTAGTTTCAAAAACATATGCAGTTGAAAATAACATTAATATATATATATATATATATATATAAAGTTATTTTCAAAAATACTCGAACACAGTCGGATACAACTAAATACACATTTTATAGACTTATTTTTTTAGTCGATGCTCGTTATAACGACCCTCTGCGTTCCACAAAAGTCTTTATAACGAGTGAGTGCTTAAAGTGGATATAATTTAAAAAAATGTACACGTACGCTCACAGTTCTAAATAGGCTATTTTAAAGCGATTCAACTAAATACTCAAATTATTTTATCATTGGTATTCAAAATAAAATTTATCAATTAAAATATATTTTAAAATGGATTTTAAAGAGTAGAAAAGAGAATTTTGGAAAAAATATCCGGAAAGATCCCCTAAATTCGGACGTTGTATTGGATAACTGACACGGACGGTCGTTATAGCGGTAAGTAACAGTAGGTGCATAAGGAAACACATTTCAGAGTTTATCAATTCGTTATAATGGAATGGTCTTTATAATGTATTGGTCCGTTAAAACAGCTCGACTTTATCATAAAGAGAGACAGAGAATCCAAATATTTGAAAATTAAAAGTTAAATATCTAATGTGATTTAAAAAAAAATATTTCAGAAGTGAATCATTCTATGATTCTCACAAGATTTTTCAAAGGTGAAAGTAAGGGTTCACCAAAGGCGTTATTTAAGAAGCATCACTGGAGGTAAATATATATTATTACTCTCTGCATTCAAGCACAAGTTAAATACCAGAAGGATCGCATATGGCTTCCTGCTGGTATATAATGGACATTTTAAGGACAGGGTGTCGGTTTCTGGTGTCGTCCTCGTGATCTGACCACGTCTCAAGAATTACGGGGTCCGTCTCAAAAAATATAGCTAGGTGAGCTTCAAGAATGGTCGCTATCAGTCAATTTTGAATTAGACTTTGATCAGGGTGCGAAATGTATATATACAGTCGCGCTCGTTATACGCACACATTATAAGAACCACTTCTTTTGTAAGACCAGTTGATAAAATCTCAATTGTGTTGCCTTATGCACTCTATGTTATTTTTACTTCTGGTGTACTGACCGTCCAAGTGTCGTCAAATCACCTAAACGTTGAATTCAACTGGACATCTTTGGACAATATTTTTCAAATTCCTTTACTTTCTACTTCAAAATCCATTTGAAATATTTTAATTGATAAATTTTGTAAAATACTCATGAGTAAAAATATTTGGTATTTGTTGGAATCCTAGCACAGAAAGCACTATTTTTTGCAGGAACTACCGGGTCTAGGAACCGTTCACATTACTTAAGCATGTTTTGTAATGTTTGACTCCCACTATTAGCAAATTAAAAGCGATGCTAAGATCCTATCAATACATTGAAGCAGCAGCCCTCCACATTTTCCACAATGTATCCTGAACCAAATATAATTTTATATAATTGGGCTAATTCAAATAAAACTTTTAACATCGGCTTAAATAGAAAAAAATGTATATATTTAATTTCCTTAAAATTTTGTTTAGAACTATTTCTTTGTTTATCAATTTTTAAAAATTCAAGTTTGATTTTCTTTTGCCAATTTAATTTTTTTTCAAATTTAATTTTTAATTAAATTGTTTTGCAGTTCTAGATTTTGGGAAATAAGTGGTTTTTAATGTCTTACGTATGCATATCCCATACCCCCCTCCCTGCTTGTCCAGCAAAAATAAGGAATCCAAATCCCCAACCTCCACCTGGTGCTTACGTAAAAATTTGAGACGGACCCTAAGCTGAAATACTTTTAATAGCTGTCGAGTGGTACGAACCTGCGATTCGGGTCTGGGGACGGGGTGCTGAGGGACATAAAAAATTTTGTATCTGATCGTGACAGATATCAAACCTCAAGCAAAGTAACAAAACTGTTTATAACTTTACTCACCCTGACAATACAAGAATCACAAAGGAACAATGCAATACTTCCTGTAATTTAATAAAATGTACAGAAATAAACTAACAAAATGTCTTCGACAGCGTCAAAGACTACAAATACATGAGATGACTACAAAGTGGGAAAACTTTTGAGACCTGTATATGGCTAAAACAATGTTGAAACGTTTTTTATTATTTTTTTTTTAAAAGTGGGAATGTAAGAAAAACAGTTGTAGATTATTTAAGTAAAATCTGAAAATTCTGCTCTACTGGGGGGCTGGGCCGATAGCCCTCCCCTGTTCGATAAATCCCGTGATAGACCATTTATAAATTCAAATATTGAACTGTTTGAAATCGTCTCATAATTTCTGCTAGCGAACTCGTGCTAGATTATCGTTTTCAATTCTACCATATGTCCACAAGCTTCTACTCATCTGCAAACCACCTAATAAAACCTTCTATAATAACCATCCATCTCCACACCCTCGACTTTTTGTTATCATATCACTCTCTACTTGGGGGAAACCAGTTGGTTCTCTTATCATGCTAGTAATTGAAAGCGAAAGCCTGTTCTACGCTATACCACGCGCGTGCTTGTACAAGAGGACGCACACCATCTCCCCAATTTTCTTTTTATCTTCGAGGAGGCAGGTGGTTGGACATCAGATGCAAAAAAGCGGAATCGCTTGCGCCACTACCAAACCAGTATTCGATCGTTGTGCGCACGACAGGCACGTGGACATTTTAATACCTGTGCATCCCCATCGACTTGAACTCTTACAAGTTTCGAATCTGCCAGCAGACGATTTTGAGTCACTGGCGATGCACTTTTGGTGTTTGAGGTTATGCAAGAGTGGGTAGGTATTGCACTAATTTCTTTGAATTATCTAATAATTATCGTTACTTAGCCAGCTGTTGTTTTTTTTTGTGTACACGCAAAAATATGCGCAAACTGTTGGTAATGATGACATTTTAACCAGCCATTACTAGCTATACCAATTATCTTGATAAAATGTATGATGATTATCACCTCACTTGTTTAATTTGGTATTAGTAGTCATTTTTATTATAAGTTTTCCAGGGGTATTTTTTTGTGTGTGATTATTGTATCAAACGCTTGTAGGTATTGTATTTTTAAGAATTAAAAAATGCTTTCTTTTATGTGTGGTGATAAAATATTGATTCATTGCTAAAAGAATATTCTTAAAATCTGACTCTCTGTTTTCCATTGCCGTCATTCTCTCTCTCAAATGTTAGATTTACTTGTTACATAATATGTAAATATTGGCTAAAATCTAATTTTGGGTTGCAAGAATTGTATTTTTCATATCTTAACTCTTTAAGAAATGATTCTAAGAGTTTGAAACCCGTCTTTCGATATCATTTTTAATCTCTCGACTCTTTTCCAATGGGTTTTGTTAATATTCACTCTATTCCAATGAATTATAGCATTTTAAATAATTAATATAAAAATACCTTTCGTATAATTTAATATACGTGCTTTTAAGGTGGTTTTTTTGTGTTAGCAGAAGATTGGGACCACGGTGGGTTGGTGGCTCGGTTTTGGATCAGTGATAGAGAGTCGGGGGGATTGCACCCCCACACACACCTTTTTGAGGGAAAATTTTAATTTTTATTTCATTTTAGCTGCTTAAAACTATGAATTACAAAAAATCCAATATGTGCAGGAAAGCTCGCTAATTTTGAAACTAAATTTTAAATTTTATTGTACCTACCCTTCTGCCGGGTTCTTTTAGGTGTCTCTGAATTTTTGCCCCCCACTTTTGCCACCCAGTCGCCGCTACTGGGTCGGGTTTCAAACCCGATTCTTTCGAGGAACTATCGTGATATGGTGCATGTTAAATCTGACGTCGCGGACAACGTCCACGTTTGTGTGGCGTAGAAGTTTGGACAGAGTATCTTCAGTGTGTCGTGTTCGACATTTGACCACGGTTCAGAATAATGAGGTTGGTCCCAAAATAACTCTCTGCTATAACTTCATGAGGGGAGGTTGATCTACCTAAACATTACAGAATGTGTATTTTTGACATTTAACCAAATCATTTTCGAATATTTTTTTACTTCCTCTTCTGTTCATTTCCTGAAAGGCCACGTCCTAAAAAACCACCTACATTAAGCACGCTTACGCATTAAATTGTAAGACTTAATTTATAAATCTAATTGTCTAAAATATATGGGTTTTTTTCAAATAATCCGGAATTTAAAATATTTTGAGTTATAAGTACACTAAATTAATCTTAAACGTAAGATCTAAATATTCTTACCAGCATAAAAATAACAAAGTAAAATTTGTTTTTTTGTTTTTTATTACTCTTTCATATTGTTCATTTTTTAATGTGTGAAATAATTGAAAATTGTCAAATTTAACAAATAACTTTCTTTGATTTGTACTAAATCATGGCATATCCAAAATGATCATATAATAAATAACATTTAAATAAATTAGAAATGGCATGTCATTCAAAATATACAGTTAACCACATGGTCATTAAAGGACACAGTAATTGTGAGTTTCGGTCTTATTTTTTGGAAGCTTCTTTAAATTTTAAAACATACAATAAAGATAAACTGCCTTAAAATAAACTACCAGTTTTTTACTTACCAGTTGTTTCAGTATTTTAAAAATTATTCGAAACATGAGTATTTTCTAGTATAGTTTGTTGATGAAACCTTTTATTAATCTCTATTCATTTATATTTATTATCTTATTCCCAAAGTTGTCAGTTCTTTTTTTGTTAAATCTCAGTATCTGAAGTTGATGCATTATTTTTGTACAATCCTTGTTGTCCTTTCGTCTAATGCTTATCGCAACATTTGATCTAATTTATGTTTAAAGAAATCAAAATACGCACGTGCTTGATACTCATCAATAAAAAAAAGTTTATTTTTTATTAAATGTACGACATTTCATGTTTTTACATGGATACGTCGTTATTTGCGAATGACGCGCACTTTTTCAAAAAAAAGCGTTGCAATGAATTCTGCGCATGCACCTTACATTACGTATAGAGATGTGTTTTCTTGGAGAGGGCATGATACTGAAGGTCCTGTGTATAGTCGCCGCAAAATAAACAGTGGTCGGATCAGTTCTAAAAGCAGTACCAAATTTACCAACCTGGTGATCAAAAAAACGCTGCTGTTTAAAGAGCGTTTCGTAATTTTTTTATTATTTATTTCTCGTAAAAAAAGGCAGTGCCGGAACGGCGTTCCGCCTCCACTACACCCATGGGTACGTCCTTCTAATGTTCTCTCAATCTGACATTATTGACATTATATTGATTGTTGACGTAGGATCCGTTGCTGTAAAGTTCGTCTAAGTAGAAATAGGTGTAAGTGAAAGGGAGAAAAAATTGAAAACTTATTGTATCAGTAAATTGAAATAATTAGTGAAGACATTTAGGAGTAAATGTAGCTACAATTGCTTCCGTTTCGATGGAGAGGAAATATGCAGATGTGCGTAGGACCTAGCTTACTAAGATATTAGAGCAGACGTTTAAAATTAAAAATATTATTAATTATGTTAATAAAAGCAAAAGGTTTCTGTTTCTCATCTATTGATTTTATCTCTCTTTCAGCCAGTTCTCGCTTAAAGCAAATTAAATAGTTTGTAGTATTCATTACAAGTTGCTTCAGTGGCGAATCCAGAGGGGCACATTGGGATGTAGACCCCCAAAAAAAGCTGACCATATTTCTTGATTTTTATTTAAAATCTATTTTAGCTATTTATTTTTGTTCCTTTTAAAAAATAATAATAATGTAATAACATTGTCTTCTGCCTTGATAGGCTCGAAAATTTTCCTATTTTTCTAATTCAAATTATCGAAAGTATTGTATTGTTCTTTATGATTGTTATTGTCAGGTGAGTAAAATCTGTAAAGTTGAAGTGTTTTGGCTTCCATCATGAGGCTTGACATTCGTCACGACGATACAAATTTTTTGTGACCTCAGTCCCCCCCGACCCCGACCCAAATTCTGGGTCCGACACTGAGTCACTTAGAAGCAACGCAGTAAATACATAAACATTAGGTCCTTTTATTTCAGAATATTAATTTTTGATAACCAACATTTGTTATAGAATTATATCAACTCAGTGGGAATCAGGAGGAGCTACTCCTGGCAAATAAATCAAAATTCTGATTTAATTTAAAATCACTACAACTGTTTGATCTAATTTTCATTTTAAAGAATAGTAATAAAAAAATCGA
>BGPR01001604.1:135730-177773 GCA_013235015.1 Araneus ventricosus | reverse complement strand
CAACATTGCTTTCTGACTTGACAGGCTCGAAAATTTTCCTACTTTTCTAGTCATTCCACTTGCACTTGTAGCGTTGGCGCGGTCGAAAACATTTTTTGATCAGCTATTTCATTGCATTTTTTATTAAATTATCGAAAGTATTGTAGTGTTCTTTATTATTCTTATTGTCAGGAGAGGAAAGCCTGTAAAATTAAAGTGTTTTGGTTTACATAAGCCATGAGGTTTGACGTTCGTCACTACGATACAAAATTTTTATGACCTCAGCCCCCCCCCCGACCCGAATTCGCCACTGTCAACTCTATTTACGGAATTGTCATGCATATGCCTAGAAAATCGCGGAATCAAATGTTGACACCTATAGATTTGAATTGCAGCTATGCGCGAGCAAAGAGCTAGAAAAATGCCAAAATACGGTTATTCAGTTTATTTTCCACATTTTTCAGAATTGTCTATGTCGTATATTTATAATAGAACATGAAAAAAATTATTTAAAAAAACAGTTTTTCAGTTTATTTCCCACTCATTGATGAATAGTTTTTGCTGGTGTAGAATACATTCAATTAATACAATGAAAACTTCGAATGTTTTTTCTGACCGTGAATATAAAGATAAGTTGTCAACCAGCTGACCGGATGCAAGGGGGACGATTCGTTCAGAATATTATCGCTTCATTTAGCTAATTAGAGCAACCCAGGAAGTGCATTCGCATTGGTATTCTAAGCGAAAATGGCGCTCGTTCTGTTCGAAAGTGGTCAAGAACAAAAAAGCCCTTCGAGGAATCGTTCCTTTTTTGCTTTCTCTCCTGACACGCAACTCAGCACAACTTCCGTCCTGTTGAATTCCGATTCATTTTTGCTGACGATGATGCGTCGCAAGGACGAATGGCGTCCATCTCAATCCAAGAACAAAAGCAAAACAAAAAAGAAAACCGAATCTGCGACCTTGAGTGCTAATTATACGCACGCTGAAACTGATGGACGACTTTTTTTTTAAGTAGTTCTTTCAGAACGTGCTAAAGTATCGTAAGGTAATTTTTTTTCACCCTCAAGTGAGAAAGGTTTGTTGTTGTTCAACTGTTCCTGAGCGACTGTGTTCGAAAACATCCTGTCAACCTGAAAGCGTTCGTATCGATGTTCTTTTCTCCTCAGGTCACGAGGTTCACGACCGTGTAGGTCAAGTTGCGTTTTCGCTTTGAATTAAATGCTAACTTTTATTTCCTTCGACAGTGTAACACAGCGGAAGTAAACTACAGTCGGTTCTCTATTTAACGAAGTCACTAAGTCCCGAAAAAAAGTTCGTTATATGGAAAATTCGTTAAATAGAATTCACATTTTAAATTACTACAACGCAAAACAGATTTTAAATTCATAAACACTAAATATTATTAAAAAAGTAATTAATCACGCCTTTATTTTGTAAATTAATATCTATTTGTTTTATATATCTTACCCATCAAAAAGAAATCTGCGAGGAAAACAAGAATAAAACAAAACATTGTCCTGGAATACACTGTATTTTCAATTTTAAAAAATAATTTTATATTAAAATTAATGAATTTTAGCATTTCATCATACGAAGGTTTGTTGATTTCTGTATCATGATCATTTCCATCTTCGTCTTCATCGCAATTCATTGCTGTACTGTTTTTATTTTTCACACTGTCCACTTCAAAACTGCCTCATCCACATCTTCATAGACACACGCTTTTAAACGTTTTGAACAAGAATTCGATGAATCATAATTTTGTATCTTATCACGATTTTTTTATTATGGTTGATAAGCTGTTTGGAGGAATACCAAATTTTAAAGCAATATCCTTTTTTTCACGCCTTTATCCACCTCATGAAGATTTTTTTTTAATGCTCAAGCACTTTCACTTTGACAATTTCCAGCTTCAAGGTCATTGATCACCATAAAATGTGTTAAAATTAAGAATAAGGTTGAAATGTTTATAAATATTTTGAGAAATAGAGAGAAAAAACATTGGATCACAAGATTAAATAGAGAACGCACTTCGCTATTTGGAGATTATTTTACGAAGAAATTCGTTCTTGGTTCCAAGAAAAAGTTCGTAAAATAGAGAAATTCGCAAAATAGAGGTTCGTTAAATAGAGGTCCGACTGTAGTTGAATTAGGAATATCAGTAAGTTCAGTGGATGACCGTTTAATGAACATATTATTTGTTAACCAATCATCGATTTTTGATGTATTCTGTGGAAATTTTATTAAGTCGATCTGGTGATCCAAACAGTCGAATACAATATTATACATTTTCTTATTTCATTTGTATACGTTTGATAACAATAATCTATATATCTTGCTTGGTTTCTGTGGTGAGCACAGTTCCTGATTTCTACTCCTTTTTTAGGTACAATAATATTATTAATTTTTGAACGAAATTTTATAAAAGCTCTTTTGAACATGCAGAGAAGATTCAGGATTCTTCCTTTTGATACTATTTTTCGTTTCGATTTTCATTTCAATCAATTTTCATCATTGTTCCTATGAGTAGAGATCGACTTTAGTTTCGCAATGCCGTTAGGGGTAAATAAACGCCGTTTGCCCTTATTTACATATTTTGCCATGTGTTCTATCTGATTTTGAAAAAAGTGAAAACGGTTTTTATATTTAACTAGCAGTACGCGCACGGCGATGCCCGTGGAATCAGGACTTCAACAAAATAAAAAAAAATCGCCCACAATGACACGAAAAAGTTTTCAAAACAAAATCAAAACAAAAGATACACATTATAGATTTTCCCGCTTATTTTTTCCGCGATAATAACATGTAGAAAAACAGTACAGAGTACATTAATCCAAAACAATATAAAAAAATTGTTGCCCGTGGAATCAGGACTTCAACAAAATGAAAAAAATTCTTAGAACATGACAAAAAGCTCCGAAGGTTATGACGTCACCTGACCCTTCATCCAATCAAATTGAAAGATGCGTTCCGGAAGACTGTCGCTGAAGAAATTTCGCTCGACAAAAATAACTTTCATCTGCCCAGGAATAATTTAATTTAAAAAAAATGGGAAAAGATATTTTAACCGTTCTTGTTTTAAATCAGAGAGAACCGTTCTAGTTATAAGCTGAAAAAAATTGAAAATAATAGTGTGATTAGAAAGTCGGATGCAGCAAATTTAAAAACAAAACTAACATTTAGATGGTGAAACTGACTATTTTTTAAAAAATTCTCAAAATTCAGTAAATTACGTTAGAAATTCAAAACTAACTTCATTAGAACGGAAATCGCGTGCTCTTTCCGACGGTCTATCTGTTTTTGTCGCACAATTATTCGAAACCATGCTATTGAGAAATTAGTGCGAAAAATCAACCAAAACAACACAAAACATTAAATAAAAAAATTTCTAGATTAAAATTTAAAATTTCGGCTTCGAGGTGCATTCAGTCACCATTACGACTACCTGTGTACCAAATTTCATGGCTTTAAGTGCGATAGATTCGTCTGGATATCGCAGACAAACACACGCACACAAACATTGCCTTTTATAAGTATAGATTGTATAGAATCATCAAAATCTGAGTAAAAAATGTGGGCAATTGTTGCGAAAAATAAATTTTTGAACTAACTATGGAGGTTGTCACAGCTTTGCCGTCCCACTGCACGAGCCAGCACAGAAAATGAGCTAATTATAACTTGATTATGCATGCCGGATTACATTCTATACTATTTAAAAGTCTTTTCTGCCGCTGCCTCGTAGTTGACTAACATGGTAACCGTTAAGAATTATCTAAATGAGTGGTTCCCAACCTTTTTAGTTGTGCGGACCACCTGTTGTGTAAAAAAATATTTTGAGGCCCACTAACTAAATATACAAGTAAAAAAACACATATACAGTCGACGCTCGTTATAACGACCCTCTGCGTCCTGAAACAAAAAGTCTTTATAACGAGTGGTCGCTATAGTGGATATAATTTTTAAAAAATGTACACATGCACACTCAGCAGTTCCGTAAAAATAGGCTATTTCTAAAAAGATTCCAACTAAATACTCAAATTATTTTTTATCCTTGGTATTAAAAATAAAATTTTATCAATTAAAAATACATTTCTAAAATAGATTTTAAAGTAGAAAATAAAGGAATTTTGGAAAAATATCTGGAAGAGTGTCCGCTGAATTCGGAAGTTGTGTTGAGATTAGACGACACTGGACGTTCGTTATACCGGAAATAAAATAACAGACTGCAGAAGGAAACACAGTTGGGGATTTTATCACCGGTCGTTGTAATGGAATAGTCTTTATAATGTGTGGTCGTTATAAGGAGCGTCGACTGTATTTATGTATATATACAGGGTGTCCACACTTATCGTGGTCCAATAGCTAATTTCTGAACCATTAGAGATAGACATATAGTTCCAATTGGAAAAATGCTTTAAATGAAGGGAAGAATTATATTTTATGTTTTTTGGGTCTATAAATACATTTCTGAAAAAGTTACGAAATCTAACTTTTATACGGTCCCCCGGTCCTATCAGTCATAGATAGTCAAAAATTTTGGCACTCTAACATTTTAAACAAAAAAGTCCCACTTTTTGCGACAAAAACTGACCGAGTTATGGAGCTTTGAATTTCAGAAATATATTTAGTGACTCAAAAAACATAAAATATAATTCTTCACTATTTTTCATTTCCATTTTCATGCATTTTCCAAAGCATTTTTTAAATTGGAACTATATGTCTATCTCTAACGGTCCCTGTAGATAATTTGCCCTTATATGCTAGTAATTAGTGAAGCTTACTGTAAAAGGAATAAAAAATATATTGTTTTATAAAGCAAGAAACAAGTGAAGACTCTTGAAGCTCCCCTGACTTCGACTCTTGACTAACATTTCGCGGCACATTAATACGCTATCCGAGGCCCACAAGTAGGCCGCAGCCCATGGGTTGGGAACTACTGATCTAAATAATCTGAAAATAAAATCGTTTTATCCGTCATATAAAAGAGAATTGTAAATATTGCCAAGAAGTTACACATCGAACGGAAAGCGAAGGAACACGATTCTCCCAAAAAGTTCTAAATCACTTGTCACCAAAACATCTGCATATTTTCACTGCTGGTGCGAATACATTTAAAAATTGAAAAATGTTTCCTTTTTTTTCATTACTTTTTGCCACCAGTAAAACAGCGTATCTTCTTTCTCGTTCCAGCTGCAAAATAAAATCGAAAGAAACAAAAATGTAAAATGAGAAAAAAGGAAACCTCGTAGCGCTGTGATGGATTTACGAGTATAACTCGAAAAACATGTGAAAGTACAAATGGCTTTGCTGCTGGAAGGGATGAAAGGATTTTCTTCTTCTTCTGAAATGTTTGTTTTCATCTCTTTGCTCTGCGCATCTTCTCATGCATAATAATACAGATAGGGTGGATATTCGCGACGTAGATATTTGGATTATTTATGAAGAATTTTTGTGTTGCTTTATTTGCATTTTTAAATGCGAGCTGCCTCGTTTTCTTTGCTTTTATGAGTATAGTTTTTATTTTATTGGTTTTGAATTATAGAACTATTTGTTTTCTGAAAAGTAATGGCAGTTTTATTGGTTCCTCCGTATCTTTAGCTTTGTGCCGTTAGTTATTTATTATTGAAACTGTCAGCTGTGTTATGACAGTCTTCCTGGTTAATTATTGACTTCTTTCTCATGATGCATTTATTTTTATCTTGAATTTAAAATATTGGACCATAATGTCTCTCTTTTTACTTTCTCGTATACGAAGTATACAAAGAGAAAGTATTGTAATCGTCAAAAAATTCGAACTCGAGATTTTGACCAATCTCCACGTTTTAGACCTCCCTGAGTCCGAAAAACACAATTTTGGAATTATGTTTGTCTGTGAACACGATAACTCGAAAACTATTAGAGCTACGGCGATGAAATTTGGTATGTGATCTTGACACGTAATTTGTAGGTTTCTTTCAAATTTTGGACAAAATCCGTCTACGGGAAGTCTGCCTGTCTATCTGTCCGCGGTATGCGAACACTATAACTCAAAAACTTGAATAGCTAGATGGATAAAATTTGGTACACAATTTTATATAATTTGATACAGATATAATTTGTAAATTTCTATCAAATTTTGGACAAAATCTATCCATGGGAAGTGTGGCTGTCTATCTGTCCGTGTTCATGTGAACACGATAAATCAAAAACTTAGATAGCTAGATGGATAAAATTTGGTACACCGTTGTATCATTACGAATGTAGGTCCGTATAAAATTTTGGGCCGAATACGTCAAAGGGTTGACTGTCTGTCGGTCTGTATAATCGCATACTTGTTTACTTTTGAAACGAAACCGTCGTCTCCACGCGCATGCGTACTGGACGCAACCTTCTGTGCGTGATATTCAGCGGCTCCTGCTTGGCGCTTTTTTTCTTCCCTTTTGGCGAATTCTGATCCTGCTCGGATTATTTTATTTCCGTTTGTTTTGTCGTTTCAACGTGTGCTGGAGAAACTTGTTGCGTTATGGGAATAGAGCAGATTCGAAATTTATATCCGAGCGAGTTTGCGGGGAACTGACTTAATTTCGCTTATTTTTTTATCTCCACTGCGTTAGAGGTTTTAGCTTATTTTTTCCCCTACATGTGTTAGGAGTAAACGAGAAAGTTTAGGGGAGACCACTCCCGTTGGTTTTATCCATAGACTAAGGATAGAGTTAGACTGCTCACGCTGTAGAAAACCCAGCATTCGGGGTGAAGCAAGCACCTGGGTAGAAATTCCACTCGTCACGTGACTAAAGAGGAACTTCTTGGCTTCTTATCGCCACATTTGGCGAAGCGAGTATGAGGAGTGTTGGAAAACGAGTAGTATTTCTACAAGTAACGAAACGTTGCTATTTTAGTTCATTTAAAAACTAACTCACGAACGGAAGAAATCAAAATAATTGGATTTTATATGACTAGGAATTTCATTTGTTTTAAACCTTACACAATATAATACTTCAACTGACTGTAACAAAAACAAATTATATACTTA
This sequence comes from Araneus ventricosus, assembly GCA_013235015.1. NCBI lineage: Eukaryota > Metazoa > Arthropoda > Arachnida > Araneae > Araneidae > Araneus > Araneus ventricosus. The sequence continues at coordinate 170,779 of BGPR01001604.1, read as the reverse complement.
AACTTTTTAAATAAAAAAATCTTTTTATTTAAAGCAATAACTACTTAATTTCAGGGGCGTATATAAGGAGGCTGAGGCCCTCTCCGAAATAAATTGACTAGTTTTCCCGGCGAATGTTTTTTTCCCAAATATATCTCCTTTCTTGACTATTTGGAAATCTGAAAAATAATCAGATAAATCTTTAAGACATGTCAATAATACTTTTGTTTTAGAAAATAATACTTGTAATAAAAAAAACGAAAGAGAAATAAATAAAGAGTAAATAAAAAAAATACTAAATAATTTTTCAAACATCATATGCACATAAATTAACGAAAATTAAACAAAAAGAAGTTATTGAGTTCTAAATTTTATTAATTATACAGTTTCTTAATTATAGGCAAAAAAGAAAATGTTTAAAAAAATACCTAGAGATGAATTTTTACGGAAAATGAACTATGCTTATCTTTCTTACACACTGAAAAACATTCTACGTTTATTTCATGATCACAAAATTTTTTTTCTTTTAAATAACACAAAAAACACGCAAATTTCAGAATGTAAACAACCTCGCCAACACATCGCCAAATATCTCAATCTACATGTGTCTGATAAAATTCCATATTTTAAACACTAATAGGCACTTAAAACCTATAGATACTTCTAAAAGAGGATAATAAACAATTAACTTAAGAAAAGGATTAATTTCATACATAACAAATTGAATAATATCGTTTTCAATTGCAACAAACGCCACAGCTAAGAGCTAAGACTTATTTTTGTGTAGCTATTTTGCATTAATAAAGCAAAAAATCATAAAAATTTTACTTACCGATGAAATGAAACAGATCCTCTTTTGATAAATTTTTCTTTACACTCGTATGCACAACAGGATTTAACCATTTTCGATGAATTTTCATGATAACCTCAGTTGGCCTTTCTTACTTACGCATTGAAATAACAAAGGATTCCCGTACGAAGTGTCTCGGTCGGGTCCACGAGTCACGTGACGAGGTGCTTGCTTCACATTGCAACCCTCCACGAGCAGTCTATTCGTATCGTAAGTCTATGGTTTTATCTGTGACTGGTAGAAAATTCAGTTAAATCATGAAAGAAACATCATCGGTATACTGCTAAAAGTGGCCAAGTCAAAAGAAAAAAATGAGTTAAGTTCTTGTAAAGCCACAAGAACACATTAACTCATTTCTCTTTCGACTTGCTTACTTCTACCAGTACACCGACGATATTCTATATTTGGAAATTTCTTTAAAGCCCTTCGAACTTTGAAAACTCTTTTGCATACGAAGTGCAATGAAGATAATTCATGCATACATGCTACATGATTAGGGTTACCACACATTCGGATTTCAAGCTCACGTCCGGACTAGTGTCCGGATCTTCGTAATATCCGGATTTACGCCAGTGAATGCGACGAGAGATAAATTTGGTTGCAATTGAGAAAATCTGAATATGAGAAAATTCACTGTTTGCATTGTTTACATCCATTCTTGATTGGAAAGTAGAAGGTCCTCCATATCCAGGTCCCAATTCAATCTGAAAATTAAAAGCTTTGGCAATTTTGTTTGTGGCATTACTGTCCTTTTGAAATGAAGACACCAGATTTTTAAAAAAATAATTCTATTCAGACTTAGACACACACAAGACAAGCAACACACATAAAAGATACAGTGCGGTACTTTGCACCTCAAACGCCAGAGCTATTCCAAAAATAACGACCACAACTAGGCCTAAGGGGTCTATTCTGGTACCCCCGGTTGGTTGGGAGATGTCACTTTTCCCGTTGTTAACGTGCGGAAGAAGTGACGTCTCCCAACAACCTAAACTCGAAACTCAAAAATATCTCACCTCACCTCTCGAGGTCGTCACTCAAACTGACTCGTTTACAGAAAGCAACCCTAGACTAGCAAGGAGTTGCGCCAAGCGTACGATCAACCATCGCCAACGGTAGCCAAACACCACATTGTTTTAATTCTATTTTTCATTAATATAATTTTAAATTACCGAACATTAATAAAAATTGTATCTTCTTTGCATTCTGACGTCTTTAATTTTTTTCGCTTCCTCTAAGTCTGTACTAGTGTTATGAAAGAGAGTTATTGGTAAGCAGCTTTTAGAATTTTATGCTACACGGGCCCCCCCCCCCGGGGGGGGGGGAGTTGAACTAAAAAAATTATGGTAACCCTATATATGATCAAATGCGCAGCACTAGTTTAATTTTGGAATCCATTACGCATCTTGCAATACGAGAAAGGAGGTGACGTTGTACCTCGAAGTTAGAAAACATATAATTAGGTGACATACTTACTGACGTTTGTCATGTGACTATGAAGGTAAGTGCATGGTCCCCATTATGATTAACTCAACTTTTTGTATTACGATTAGTGATCGCATGGCGTCGCGAATGCGAAACGTTTTCTCTCCAAAAGAAACACCAGTAACTAAATTCTTGGTAGTTTCCTTTTTCATTTATTTATTTTTAGAACAAACCTGTGTTAACCTGAATTAATGGACTATAAATATAGACTACTTCGCTTCATTACTTTTAATCTCCAGTGCGACAGAAAACAAGAAAAGACGTTGTAGAAGAAAAGATGTGATGTAACTTTTTTGTTCTATCTCTATTAGTCTGAGATTTTTCTTAAACTTCCAATGAGAAGATTTACTTCATGAAGAAGACATTTTAGAAGAATATGAAACAGGAGGATAACAATTTCCAGTTATTTTTACCCCTATTAGTCTGAGAAAAAGCAAAAATTTCTAAAAATATATTAATAATACGAGTCATTGTGAAAATGAACGCTTAATACGCTTTACGAAATAACTGAGAATATAGCTGACGATTTTTCTCAAATGTTAGTTATTTTCAACAAATGGCTCGTTAGAGTGTTTTTAAAAAATAACGGTATTGTAGCCCACTAGACTCGAGGCCATTTTTTATAACTTTTTTAAAAACAATTCTTTATTTCGAACAAACGGTTTCCTTTCTTTTTTCCTAAATAATGAAAACGCCCACTCATAAATATACTGAATTAATCTAACAAATCAAATCAAATTCTCACTACTACTTTCCTAATTCGTTTCAGCAATTATTCTTTACACATTTCGAAAGTCTTTGAGCTCGGAATGCATTCTTAATGAGAAAGTAAAACAAATTCTTTCTATAGTTATTTATTAAATAATTTAGCTATTTGCCAAAAGACTTGTGTTCCGATTTTTAGTGAATTAAAAAGTCTGAAAAACTCACTCTAATTTTGAAAATAAATTATATTTTATTGCCAGAATAAAAAGTTCCATAGCCGTTCAAAATAAAAATGGCGGAACTGAACAGTTTCTTTGGCCGAAGTGACATTTTTTTTCTTACTTCCTAAAGAAAATCAATTTTGACGTATCGTTTTCTGGCATTCTGTTTTTCTTCCACTCGAAAAAGCGGAGGATAAATTGATTTCTGTCTCCATTTATTTATTTATTTTTTAATTTGTTGTTCTTTTACCTAGCAGCTGTATTTTTTATTCCAAAAGAATTAAGTGTGAAAGCGACAAAAATAATTTTGTTTCCGCCTCGTGCTTTCTCGGAAATTTCGAAATAATGAAAGACATTCGTAAAATTTCAGTTGAATTTAAGCTTTTGAGTCGCGGACTTCTCATGTATTGAATTTTTTTTTTGTTATTTATTCTTTATGCTTTCGATTTCAATGTGTTTCTCTCACTTTTGCATAATAAATAGATGACGAAGGTTTTTAGACATTTTAGTATCATTTTGTAATTCGAAACATCTGAAAATATTTATCAGTCCAAAGATGTGCAAATGTGAACCTGATACAATTGAGATGGGGGCGAGGACATTTTTCGTTGTTTATGAATTTAATTTAACATTCAGTTGAGAGGGAATGTCTTTAAAATATTTTAATATCTTTCATCAGAGGTAGTATACACATTTATATGTGAGTCAACTTCAAAATTTCCGATAGTAACGGCCCCTCCCGAAATCATATTTCAAAACTACGCCAAAATTCCATTAGCATGTAACCTAATCCGGCATTTTGAATTTAAGAGTTTTTGAAATTTTCACTCCTTTTAATGTTGAAAGAATCAAGCTTTTTTATTAATTTTCTCAAAACGCTTCATTAAAATTTTAATTTGCTTATATTATTCAGTCCTTTTCTTTTTTTTACTAATTTGTAGAATTATTCAGATTATTTATCCTACACTGTACAATTTTTAATTTCTAGAAAAAAATTGTTTAAATTCGTATAAATAACCATAAGAAATACTGAAAAAGTAATGAGAACACTTAATTTTCCAACATCTATTTTAATTACATTAAAATTAATTACATTAAATATTTAAGTAAAAATGTTTTCACTAAAAAGCTTTCTTTCTAAGAGGCTAAAATGTAGGAAATAAATAAGTTTCTTAAACAATTATTAGTTTATTCAATTAATTAATGAAAATTAATTGTAAAAGAGCCAAAGCGGTAGTAATCCACCATGCAGTTTAGGATTGAAATCAATATCGATACATTTTATACAGCAACACTGATACTTACCAAAGAAATCGATTTGGAAAGTAATTTTAAATATTTATATTAAACTTCCGTCTCAAAAATAACTTTTTCGCATAACTAAATTTGTTATATCAGAAGAGTGTGCAATTCACGTAAAGGATCGTTTAATAATTTAAAAATGAAATAATCCCCTTTAATTGCGTTATAAGAAACATAATTTAGCCTTTATTTTAAATACATAGTATTATTGCATTTTAGACCAATATTACAAAAATTTGTATGTAATGTAATACAGGGTTAGCCGAATGATTCATCTGGTTTTAAAACACTGTGTATTGAGAGGTATACGACCTACAAAGACTAGTGATACATGACAAGATACATACACTCCCCAAGTTTAAAAGCCCGCTTCGTGGCTCGCGTTCTCGCTAGATGGCAGGCCTGTAGCGGCACTGTGCAAGATGGCGGCAATGCACACATCGCTGGATAGGGCGCGCTGGTCTGGATGATGTTCTTCTGTTGCCATGGCCTCCCAGATCTTGCACCATGTGATTTCTTCCTGTGGGTTATGTGAAGGACAAAGTTTATGTACCCCCAATGCCAACAACACTGCAAGCACTGCAGGAGCACATCACTGCTGCTGTGACGGACATTGAAGGAAACATGCTGTTAAATGTCTGGACGGAACTGTATTACCGTTGGGATGTGTGCCGGGTGACCAAGGGCGCACACATTGAATATTTGTAGTATGTACCGGAAACTTGGTGAGTGTATGTATCTTTTCATGTATCACCCGTCTGTGTACGTCGTGTACTTGTAAATAAACAGTTCTTTGAAACCCGATGAATCATTTAGGCTAACCCTGTATTTGAAGAGAAAGATTTTCGCCGTACTACAGAGTGTACGAAAAGAAATAAACAGAAAATAACTGTACTATTTATTATTTTATTTTATATTGTTCGTATTTGGATCAGTTTTGATTTCATCTGTAATGGAGTCATTATGCACTCATGTGATGCATTTGGTACGTATCTTATGATCACGCATATTTAATTATGGAATCTATTGTACGTCTTGTAGTAGGAAGAAAGACGTGACGTCTCAATACACCATAAAATTAGATGTTACGTTTGCCCTGTGTCTGTTACGTCAGCTCTATAATGTAATGAATGCCTTTAATCTGAGGAACAAATACATAAAATGTTTTCGTTGTTGCAGTCATAAAACAGCCGAGTTGTTCACCAATTTGCTTTATTATAAAAATATTTTGGAGAGTGGCGGACATACCAACATCTTAGTTGAAGTTTTAAGTAAAAGTGTACAGAAAATCCCCGATTCTCTCAGATAAGGGAATAACAATATAACACGTGATCAAAGTGAAGGGAATATTGGCTATTTTTAATAAATTACGTAAGCGTTTTAAGGAAAAGTCTAGCGCCAAGGAGACACGTCATTATTTTCGGTAGGCACGTGAAAGCGATTAAAGTATTCTTTGAGTAATAAATATGCCAAAACGAGAGATTTAATATACCTCCAGCGCGGGAAATAAAACGAAACTGGAGTTTAAGAAAAGTGATTTTGGAATACATTAAGACTTTAAAATATATAATATTAGAATTTAAAGTAAAATTAAGTGAGATTATTACATATATATAATTTATTTGCGAATATTTATTTCTGGTTTTTACAAGCAACAAGAGAGTTTATTTCTAATTTTTTCTTAGTTTAATGACTTTTATTCAAAACGACATTATTACATAATAACAACAAAAAAATCTCCGAAAAATTGTGCTTATCGTTTAAATATGTACTTATAAAAATTGAGCAACTTAAGCTGATACTTAGAATATTTAATTACTCTTAATTATGAAGTGCAATGTATTCTGAATTTCCACTCATCTTTTTTTTTTCTTCCATCAGTTACCTTTCCAACAAAATGAGTTTCATAAATTGTTTTATTTCATTTCATTTTTCAAGTATTCAGAAAAAAACTTTTATGTATAGAATCATTGTGGGAAAATTTAAAAAAGAAAAGAATTTAGCAATTAGCATTAAAATTTTTATTCGAAATCAGTTATTTTAACTCGACAAAAAAAAGTCGTTTGGCATCTTTTCGTTCGAAATCGAAGATCTTTATTCAAAATTGTGCTCTCTCTCTAATGAATCCGTTTATTTATTTTTTTAGTTTTAAAAGAAGATATTTCTTTTCTATTTATTACAGTCTCTTATTCATTATATTTCCAATTCATTTTCAAAAGATAATTATTTTTAACGTAGGACTACGTTCCTCCCATTGGGGTCTCAGGAAGGAATTTGATTCAGACGCCAAAACGCCAATGAAAACGTCGTGGGAGATCCTCTATATCTCGGTAACTACATATGTTAAAACATAACTAATGTCTTTATTTTAGAGATAAAGGTAAAACAGAAGTTACAAAAAAATTTACTTAAACTTAAAAAACTTGAAAACTTCTGAGAAACAAAAGAGACACGCGGCAAAAGTAGTCCTACGCCTTTTAACATCAGAGGCTGTTTGAAAGACAGCTCCCTGGTTTTTTTTTTGTTTGTTTGTTTTTTGTTTTTTTTGTTGTTGTTGTTGTTGAACAAACAGAAGGTACAAAAAATTTGAAAAATCGAAATTGTGGTTCCGCTACTACTTAGTCTCAGTTGGGCAAAAATACGCATGACCAGACGTCACATCGCATGAAGTGCGCTGCGCACAATTGGCTGACGCTCCTGCTGCCACGTTCCGCGAGTGAGTTTCGTGCTTGATGAAAAATTCCTTGAGCCTGACAACCATCACAATAATGGCTCCAAATTTGAATTTAGGAAGAAGAAACAAGAGTATCAAGAGCAACTTCGAGAAACAAAAGAGAACAAGTGAGTAAATTTCGAGAAATGAAGAGAATCAAGTGAGTAACAAAGAGAACTGAGGAGCCTCGAGAAACAAAAGAGGTCGAGAGAAACTGAGAAACAAAAGTCAATGCGAGTAAAGTAGTCCTACGCCTTAACATCAGCGGTTGTGTGGAAAAAAGACAGCCCGTCATTTTTTTTTTTTCGCGTGGACGAATATATTCGGTTTTAATTGTATTGGTCTCTGCAAAATTCTATCGCTTTTCCTGAAACGAAGTTTAATTCTGATTTCAAGATTCTTAAGTTAAAGCTCCTCGAGGTTATTCTGTTTTGAAGAAGGAAGTCTTGTTAGAATTTGTATTGAACCGCGACCGTCGATATAATCTGATATTTTCTCTTATTTTCGCTATTCTAAAAAATTCTTGGGCACAAATCCTGTCACTGGAGTTTCTTATATTTAACCAAGAAATTAACCTGAAATATGGTCTCATTTTCTCTCTCTCTTCTTCTCGTAAATCTCACAGTTTTCTCTCTGCTGCTCAAGTTAACACCCTAATCTGAGGGGAAAAAAAAAATAACGGTTAAATTCCCTACTTCTATTTTAGTGGATGGGTAAATATTTCATGTTACGCCTTTCCCTTTAGGGTGATAAACATTTATGGACAACAAAAAATGTATCGTAGATGTATAAGCGCGAGAGAAGAAAATGTCTGAAACAAAGCCCAGCCATTTTCCACTTCATTTCTTGGGTGTCTGGTGCCGGTTGTGAAAGTTGTGTTTGCGTGCACACTTTTTGACGGTTTGATTTTAAGTTGCGCATTTCTATTTTTATTTTTTCTATTCTTGTGCGCGAGTAAACACTGAATACTTTGTAATGAATATTGGTTTTCTCTTTATGTTGTTTACTGCCATATTTGAAAGGACCAGTGGGAGTGGCCTCCCCAAACTTTCTCAATGCCTGCAAATTTTGCCATTTCCCCCCCTCCTCTTGTGTGTGGATAAAAAAATTGAACCTACTGTAATCCAGAATGCAACGAATATCAGAAAGTTTTTCACAGGATTATAGTGATTGTAAAATATTTATGAAGAATCATATTAAAAGAGAGGCTCTATGTATTAAAATCCTAGCAATATTTATTTTCCATCACAGCAAGATTCGCTATTATAATGAGCGAGCGAAACAAACAGGAGAGATAAAACATATGTATCACAAACTCCGTCTCAAAGGACAAAGTGACGTAATCCTCCCGCTTGGTACCAGAGATTGCTATACGCATGCGCATGTAGATAAGTTTTGAAATGCTTTAACAAGTGTACGATTATACAGACTGACAGATCAGTCAACCTTTGACTGGATTTGCGTAAATTTTTATCGACCTTACATTCACGACGATAAAATGGTTAACAAGATTTATCCGATGTCTAGCTATTCAAGTTTTTGAGTTATAGTGTTTCGGATACTCGGAATAGACAGATTCCCTCAGGTATTTGTCTGTCCAAAATTTGATAGAAACCTGCAAATTATGTTTAATGACTCACTACCAAATTTCACCAATGTTCTTAACGTTTTTGCAGTTATCTGTTCACAGGAAACAGACGGACATGACGTAATTCCAAATTATTTTTCGGACTCGGAGGTCTAGACGTGGGAATGTCAAATCTCCAGGTTCGGAATTTTGACGATTACAATATTTCTTGTATACTTGCATGTCAGAGTATAGGAAATGACGAAGACAGAGATGGAAAAAGGATACAACTAAAAAAATCTGGGATAATATACAAGAAACAAAGAGGAGTATCATATAAAAAAAAACCAAGAACAAAACCGTAAAAAAAAGAAGGGAAGAATGAGTATGAGGTGTGCAATATCAAGAAACTAGAGAGAGGAAAAATCCACTCAATAAAGAAGTCCACAAAACACACTAAAATGCTAGTGTTAAAGCACATCTGTGTCTGTTCTGTTGATTGTTCTTTTCCCCATAAAGTGGAAGTTCCAGTGGAAGTGGAGAATGTTCAGGCGCTGTCACTGACGAAGAGGGAGTAGGTGATAATTGAGTTGACCCATTTCGTGGCTCATTCTGAAAAAACTAATAATGCTACAACTACAGTTTTTTGTCTTTAATGAGCCATTTTAAAGAAGTGTTTTTTCAGATAGGTAACGCGCCGTTACTGTGGTCTAGGTAATGTAAATTATTGGGTGTCTCCCATTTATCAGAGCTATTGTCTGCGAAACTATTACAGCTAGAAGAAAATAAAAGCTTTTATTTGTAGGGTTTACACTCTTTAATTTGTTAACTAAATTGTAATCGAAAACTGAATAGGTTTCGAGATTTTCAAGAAAAAATTAAAAGGAAACAAGAAAACGCACATCGGCTTCTGCTGATCTGTAGCCATTGTGTCTGGAAATTGCTCTAGCAAATTTAGAACGGCATAACAGCACGCCACCTATCCTTCAGAAAAAACTTTTTTATTTGTTCTCTCATATTTTAAAAAAACGCAGTTGTGGCATTATTAGTTTTTTTTTTTTTCATTAATTTTTTGAAATGGTTCAATAACGATGACCACACCGTACAACTTGCATAAATTCCTCCTGATAATGTACGCCGTCCAATATGGGATTTCATTACGTGGAACGCATCCCCTTCAATACGTGAGACGACTGCACTAATTGAAAACTAACAAAATACCATATTTAATGTAGATCCATCCATCGGTATCTTTCGCTCTTTTGTTACCAGTTTTAAAGCGTCAAACGGCCTTTCAAGACCGAAACTCAGCAGTAATTAATGCAAATGTAGGAACTGGTAGCATGTTCCTTATCGTATATACATACTGTTACGAAACAAAGAGAAAGCTGAGATCCTTTTTCCGGGAAGTTGCTTTTATACTTTCATTTAAATCTTCCGAGATAATTTCAGCGGAGCTGTGACGAAAAAAAACTGTAATTTACATATATTGTAATCAGAGACAGAGTTATTCTTTTGGATGGTAATACAGTTCGTGTTCCATTTTTCCTCCAGCGATTAGACGCTTTAATGTTCAGAATTTAGCAATTTTCGAAGGAAGAGTAAACTTGGAATCAAAAATTATTTTATAAAGCTTGGTGAAATAAATGCAACGATGAGTAGTTATCATTTTATCTTATTAGCATTTTACTTTTCTGATGCGAGTTATCGTCGTCTGCAACAATTTAATCTTCATCATATTTCTTGAAATATTTTAATAATAATCGTAAGATTGACATTATTCGTTTTTTGTATGAATGGATATTTTTGTGTTAAAAGATAACACGGAATGTGTAAAATATTGTTACAAAGATCGACCAGGTGGGTGTATGGTGAAAGTAATCCAACAAACTGGTGTGGTGTATTTCAGCATAGTAAGAAGAATCGTGTACCCTTCTTCATCAAAAATAATATATTTATTGGACGTCTACCACAGCACAAACATGTAAAACAAGCACATACACTTACATCACAAACATTACATCACTCTTACATCGAATTCCAAGTTTAATTCATTATTCTTTTCCTTTGCTAGGCAACGTTAGCAAAAGACAATACATCGTTGCCAAACTATTTTTATAACCTTTAGAAAAGAATTAATGCCAAACGATATTTTTAATTAATTTCTTTTCCAGCCAATCGATGTTTTTAAATTAATTTCTTTTATGACCAAACGATTTTTTAATCTAATTAATTTCTTTCTTTAAATATTTTAATAATTCTACAAATATATGTTTTTTTATTCGTTACGAATATCATACTGGATAATGGAAATGACGCTTTATTCCGCTAATATTCTAGAAAACACGAAACACAGATAACAAAAAAGGAACAGCACTTGCGCAGATTAGCAACACAAGCAAACAGCAAATAAATAATAATAACGGAAGCAGCACTATCAATAACACTCAGCGTCTGAGCTGACCAACTCGCACTGCGAATAGCACTCCAAAGAAAGATCCTAAAGAGATTCTCACTCCAAAGAGATTCATTCGCTCGTTTAAGCACCTCGGTATTTATAGCTTTTCTGTCAAGGCTTGACATCAAATGGACTTCTCTAGAAACATCTACATATCTTGGTTTCTAATAGAGATATGGCCATAGTTCCTGCATTTTCTAAAACCTTTATTTTGTAGTCAAGTCGCCATGGTGTGTATGGGGAAGGGGCATTTGCTGGTATCCGATATGAATCTCTGTAAAACTCTCTTTTCTTCCATGAGATTTATATGGCAGGGAAAACGGTTTTATAGATTCGTAACAATATATAAAAAGGCAGACATTTATTTCACAAAGAATAAATAAAATTTATCTCCCCAAAAAAATTTTAAATCGCTTTTTGATATATTTTCAAAACATAGCTTTTCAAAATAAATATTTATTCTTCTACGCTCCATTTATCATTTATTTTATATTTAAATAAAGTTAAAATTCAGCTTTGGCCTTTACCTTAAAACAAATGCAATCGAAGCATTAAAATCATGACGTTTACGGAAAAAAATCAGCATATTCATTTTTTATTATTTTTACATCTGAAAAATTTGATGGATTTTTCCGCAGAAGGAATGCAGGAACTTTTCACCCTTCATTTCATTTCACATATTTTTTTATCTGCATCACTTTATTTTGTTTCTGAACTGGATAAAGATTTACGCTTGTAAAATAAAAAATATTTAATGTGAAAAGACATTTTTCAATATAAAACAGTGGTACGTAAACATTTTTCATTTCTGACTCCCTGACTTTGTGTAAAATTTTTCAACCACGGTTTTTGAAGAAAATCCTCATATTTTTATATACAGCCACATTTTCTTTGTTTGTGAATTAAACATTTGGTCATCAAAGGATTTCTCTTCGTTACAAAATCCAAGAGGTTACAAAGGCCTGATAGCAGAGACTAGGTTTCGAGATCAGAGAATCGCATGTTCAAAAGAGATTCAATCTAAGATTTGCCAGAGAGAGAGAAAGAGAGTACCTTGAAGCCGGAATTTTAAAATTTAATCTAGAATTTTTTTATTTAATGTTTTGTGTTGTTTTGAGTAATTTTTCGCGCTAATTTCTCAATATCATGGCTTAGAATAATTGTACGAAAAAAGCACTTACACCATCGGAAATAACAAACGATTTCCGTTCTAATGAAGTTTGTTTAGTACGTCTAACGTAATTTACTGAATTTTGAGAAATTTTTGAAAAATAGTCACTTTTATGGTAATTTTTAATAAAGATGTCTTCAAATTATCACATCCGACGTTCTAACAACTCCATAATTTTCATTTTTTTTCAGCTTATAACTGGAACGTTTCTGTCGGAAGAATAGAAACGGAAAAAGAACGGTTAAAAAGTCTTTTTTCTTTTTTTTTAATTAATTTTTCCCTGATCAGCTCAAAAAGTTTTTTTGCTAGCGAGATTTAACAGCGAGAGTTTCTCCGGACGAGTGACCTTCCTCGCGGCAGGTGACGTCATATGCTTTCATTCCCAGCATGCAGTTCTACAATCCGATGTTTATCTGTTGTTTTGATTTTGTTTTCAAAACTTTTTCGTGTCATTGGTGGACATTTTCCCCCCATTTTATTGAAGTCCTGATTCCACGGGCAATGCCGTGCGTGTAGTGCTAATATACGAAAAAGCACAAAGTCCCTCATCCCAATCTTGTTTGCTGAAAATTTAACTAACAGGCTGATTTAAGAAGAAGGATTGGTGACGCCATTAGAAACTAGCCAGAGATAAAAGGGGCCTTCAGGAACTCATTCACACAATTACCCTAAAAAAGGGGGCCTATCGCCCGCTGCAAACTCAGCAATATCCAATCCCATAGTCGTTGTGGGAGGCTCAGTAATTGACTTCATCTGATCATTCCCTGCCTTCCGGCAATTCGAGAGGCTTAGGAGCAGAGGGGTGGTGAAACCTTTTCTTAACAACAGGATCGATAAAAAAGGTCGGCATCGGCTGCTCTATAATATGACACCCAATGTCTGGCTTCTGCGCCTTCCGTGTTTATGTCGATGCTTTTGTTTTCTGGGTGGCCGCGGGCAACGACTCTAATAATAAACCCCGTTCTTTGGAGGAAGAATTTATTTCTTCGATGCTGCTGCTCTGTGTTTTTACTTTCTCGTATACGAAGTATACAAAGAGAAGGTATTGTAATCGTCAAAAAATTCGAACTCGAGATTTTGACAAATCTCCACGTTTTAGACCTCCCTGAGTCCGAAAAACACAATTTTGGAATTATGTCTGTCCGTGTGTCTGTATGTCTGTGAACACGATAACTCGAAAACTGTTAGAGATACAGAGATGAAATTTGGTATGTGAACTTGACACATAATTTGTAGGTTTCTATCAAATTTTGGACAAAATCCGTCAACTGGAAGTCTGTCTATCCGCGGTCCTGTTAACGCTATAACTCAAAAACTTGAATAGCTAGATGAATAAAATTTGGCACACAGTTTTATCGTCATGAATGTAGGCTCGTATAAAATTTTGGACCAAATCCGTCAAAGGGTTGACTGTCTGTCGGTCTGTATAATCGCATAGTTATAAAAATTATATCTCCTAAACCCTTTGGCTTAGATAAATAAAAATTTGTATGACGCTGATATTAATTATAGATCTGTGCTCAAATTTCGTTTCAATCCATTGAAAAAAATATGTTCAAATTGCATATTTGGTTCAAAATGCACATTGCGACTGTATGTTGGCGAGTGTTTCGCTTATTTTACTCAAGTTAGTATAGTTGGCTTTTGACCTTGGCGGTCTACGAAGTATTGTAGCTTCGGATGCGCTTCGGAAATTATGGCAACCCCCTGAACCCGAAACTTCGTTCTGACATTCTCCAGATGGAAGGTATGGTGAAATCTTGCATGATATTTGTAGTAAGATTTCTATCTCAAAAACTTTAAATAAAGTTGTAGTACCTCAGCGTGCGTAAAAATTGAGAACTTACGCAATTTTTTTAATTGTTATCATTTTCCTTTTACACATAATCATAAAAATGGGCGCAGGTCATTTTAAAATTATAATGACTCAGAGTTTAGGAAGCAAACGGGACAAATAGTATACGGGACGTATGGCAACCCTAGTTAGAGAGAAAATGACACCTTTTTGGGAAGTATACGAGAAAGTTTAGGGGAGACCACTCCCGCTGGTTTTGAGTGGGAGGGGAATTTTAATAAGTCACAAGCTGATATAACTTGTGTTTCGTTTGAGGGAAGACTATTTCGTTGTTGTACGTTGCTGGAATTTTCGAGTTAAACAAGTTGGTTGTGATTTGGGGGGGGGGTTTATATGAAGGTTGTTGGCTGGTAGGTAATTAGATTCATCGATTTTTTTCTCCCATTAGGTATTTATTTTTCTCTGGCCGGGAGAATGGAGGGTGGTCAATTTCCATTAGCAGTTGGAGAAATCTTGTAGAAGAAAGAGTATTTTTCCTGTTTTGGCTGCATAATGGAATCGAGAGATGAATAAAATAGGTCATGCCTCTGGACTCCTGGAGGGTGTTGGATGTCAGATTAAAGGCAGCCCGCTCCAGGGGCACCAGCCTAATAGGTCACAGTAATAGTTGTTTGCTTTTTATACTGCATATAAAACTGTATTAGTTTTGTCATTTCATTGCTAATTTTAAATTAAAAATTCAATAATATAATATTATACATCGCAATAATAATAAAAAATAATGGAAATGTAATGAGAGGAAGAGATACATAATGATGAGTTCGGCATGTTCAAAAAAAAACTATCATTATACAGATTTTTTTAAAATTTTTGTTAAAAAAATTTAAGAAAAAACACTGGAAAAGATAAAGAAGCATTAAACGCGGTCACTTTTCTTATTCACATACATTAGTTATATTTGGGCTATAATATTCAATGCATAGTAAAAGTTGAGGAAAGAAAATCTTCAGAATTTAACACTCAAAAATGGAATCTGATTTTCTAATTAGCTGCAAATATTAAAAATTGAAATTCTTCGACTAATCTGGGACTTCTGATCACTTTAGCTGTATTCTTTTCCTTAATCTTCAGTTTTTAAATTTAAGAGATGGGTTTTGCGGTGTTTGGACCAAATACACCTCCTCGACTGGAGAATCTACACATTAAGGGGTAACCCCGGTTGGGTTGGGTTCCGTACGTTCACAACGGAACCCAACCCCAACCGGGGGTACCAGAATAGACCCCTAAATCTCCCCAATTCTAGATGTTCGAAAGAGTAAGTTATTCAAAAAAAGTGCTTGTCGTTTTATATAATTTCTCTTGTGCTTAATTCACATATAGAATTAATTAATCTCAAATTCGTAGACATTTATTCAGAACCTTACTTCCGGTTTTAAGTTGCATGAATTTCCTAAATGTTTTAGTTAAAGACATTAGTATAATTTTTCAACCTTTATTGACAGAAAGAAAAAAATATTTATACTAATCTCACTAATGGCAAATTTACTCAAAGTACTTTTACTCATTACAAAAAACAAAGGGAATCCAAACAAAGCGCCCCATCTTTTATACCAGGGCACCCAGACACCCCAAATGGTTCATGTACCTGCTCCCTGGCACATCGCCAGTGCGCCGTCGCTGGATCCCTGACGAGGGGCCGTGTGCCGGGGCGGTTCCAGAAGGTCGATCGTCGCGAGGCGAGTGGGCTCCATGGGCGAGTCCGCCAGACGGCGGGCCATCCTGGATTCGGAACTCTCGCCAGGATTCGAGTGCGAGGATGATGACGACGAACTCGACGAAGCTGCTTTCGTGAGTAACTGTGTTGTTTTTCCCCCGTGACTCACAGCTATTCGATGAAAAAAAAAGTCGTTCTTTTTATGGGACGTTCAGTTTGTTTACATAGAATTTCTGTTATTTGCTGCGAATGAGAACTAAATATTTTTTGATAAAAGTGGCCATTAATACTAAAATCAGTCTGTATTTATTTCATTTGAGTTGTGTTCGAAGCAAAATACTCTAGAGGTAAAAGCAGGCGAAATAAACATCGAAATGTATTTGCAGACGATTTTATTATCGCTTTCCTGACAAAATGTTGGATGTGTGGAGTTCGCCCATATCCTGCATTTGTTGTAAAGTCTAACATATGCATTTTTAATTGCAATTAAAAAGATTCCTGTAAAATGTATGTTTGCTTTGTATGAACTAAGATATTTATAAGTTGAAAAGAAGATATGTCTGTGGAGTAAGTAATGAGACTTATTTCTTGTTTTCAGTTTAATTAATTATGTACTTTTTCTAGTTTTTGTAAACTTTTACATGTATTCCCGTGGTTTATTCGAACAAGAACAAGAAAAGGAATGGTTTCTGATTATTATTTCTTTTGGAATATTTTGGAATAATTTAGAAAATCATATAATTTTAAACTTTTTTTTATTCTTTGCTTTTAAGTGAAAGAAAATTGCTTTTATTTAGGCATTTTTGGTAGGGCTTTTTTTTTTATTAGTTCTCCAACATCTGGAATTTTGAGATCATTAAAAAATAACAAAACAGTGAAATATTGTTCGAAATTTGATTATGCACTTTTCATCTTGTTATTAAGATAAATCTAGGGATGTGAATAGGATTTCAAATGTGCTCCCGATATGCACTTTTTTATATCCTTTTTTATTATGCACTCCTGTAAATTACACAAATAGCGAATGGATATTATAGAAAAAATAAACGTGATAAAAATATTAAATAATCTTTAAGAATAAGTTGAATCCCTCTCTATAGAATTTTTTATATTCCTTTCTTGATTGCAATTTTTCTCGTTTATAAAATCATGTACTTTTTTAGTTTGTTTAAAAATACAAAGCTTTATATTTTTAATGAAAATAGTTTATAATTACGAAGGCTATTTTCTTATTCATTTCATATTTCTTAAACATATACAAAATATTTTTTGAACCTTTAAAATGTTGTACTAAGGGAACAACAGAATTCCTTATCATTTTAAAAGTTATATTTTTGTTTATTTGAAATTTTTTTAAATTGCATGATAGTAAATTTAAAAACAAAGATTTCTGGCAGGTAATTTACCGAATAATTTATTGTTGTCCTATTTGTTAAAGTAATTAAGCACTGTATATTTTTTTTATCTCGCTTTGAATATTTATTCACGAAAAAAAAAATCTTTGTATTATACGCACTTTGGATTATTTATGAATTATAATTCACAAAATAGTACATTATTCTTTAAATTTAATGAAGTGTTTTATGATGAGTTTCTGTTGGAATTTTTTAAACCGTAAACTATTTACTTACGAGAGTTTTATAAATATACAGTGTAGAGAGTTAAAATAACGTTGATCGAATTCTTTATTTAATTAAGAAAAACGTGTAAAATCTATGGAAACAAAATAAAAATAATTTTGAAATGCCTAATATTTTCATAAATAATATTGCTTTATTTATGGAAGAAATTTAATCCTGCTTCTTTATCAATTATCTGTTACCATAATCTGTATTAATATTTTTTACTAGCTGATGAACGTTGCTTGGGCTGAAAATAATTTCATGTCGTTCATTAATAAAAGATATCTTGATTAATTGTCATGGAATCTTCACTAAAACTTCCCTTGTGTTTTAGTATTTGTAAGCAAAATTTAATGTGCTTGCAACATAACAAACATCAAATCAGCTGTTGACGACTAAGTGGCGTAAATATCATATGTGAGAAAGTAAAAATATATTTAATTTTAGCACTTAACAGACTACCAACACACACATAAGTAAACGCGCGTTTCTTAAAATATATATAATATTTTAATGTAAAAAATACTTGTGTAAAATATGAGAATGCACAAAATCTTCTTATCGTCTGCAGCTTTGTTTTTAATTAAAATAATATTATCCGTTTCACCAAACAATTTCTAAAACTTGTAACTTCCTGATAAATTTCAGACTGCACCAAACGATTTTTAAAAACCACCGGAAACTAATTTTTCCCATAAGTTGTTAATTATTTTTAAAGAATGAAACAAAATTTAATTAAGCATTGTAAGAGGCAACTCAGAAGAAAAGAAATAGAATGATTTTAACCATCTGTAATATTTTATAGAATGGTAGCGCTAAAAATAAAATCTTTTTTTTTTCTGCATATGGAAAAATAGTTTTTAACAAATAAAAATTAACCATTTAATTAATTATCACGAAAGCTTCCTTGAAACTTTCCTTATTCTTCATTGTGTTTGTGAGCGAATTTTGAAGAAATTCTACTAAGCAGTTTCGATTTCTATATCGTAAAAACTATTTATGAATTTCATTTTAACTTATATAGATTAGGGATAAATATGTATGGGAAAATAATAAGTTACTCCAAAACCATAAAATATCCTGGAATATTTTTGACCCTAACCTGTCATTTATATCTTACCTAAATGAGGTACAAGAGAAAGTTTTTAAGCTAAACGAAAAATTGAGAAGAATTACAAAGGCAACGTTTTGCCTGAAACCTCAAGTAGTAAAAGAAATAAAAACAGTTGTTGAGACATTAATTATAAAAATAAATAACAAACTTTTTCAGATTCAGAGACAGACACTTTTAAGAATAACAAAAATAAATAGAACTGTATCAAATGAGGCAATTCAGGTCTTGAGTGGATGTCCGCTTTTGGACCTAAAGATTAGAATTGAAAATGAAATGACTAAGCAAATAAGAAGGAATAAATTAAATAAAATAATTGATGAAAGGATAAGTTTTTAATACGAAAAAAGAATTCAACCATTGAAAACTCTGAAGATAGATTGGAATTACTACATTAGAATTGAAAATGATATGACTAAGCAAATAAGAAGGAATAAAAAAATTAAATAATTGATGAAAAGATAAGTTTTTAATACGAAAAAAGAATTCAACTATTGAAAACTCTGAAGATAGGTTGGAATTACTACATTAGAATTGAAAATTATATGACTAAGCAAATAAGAAGGAATAAATTAAATTAAATAATTGACGAAAAAAGAATTCAACCATTGAAAACTCTGAAGACAGATTGGAATTACTACATGGAAGAAATGAAAGGCATGATGATCTTTACTGATGGTTTGAAAATGGACGGAAGAGTTGGTTACGCATTTGTAGTATTTTATAATGAAACAGAACAAGACTATAGAGAATTTAGACTTAATGAATCAAATGACTGCGGTGATAGCAATTCAGGCAGGCAGTTCAGTATATCAGAGCAAATTATCTATGAGAAGTAGATATAATCAGTGACTCAAAATCAGCACTTAAAGCATTAAGTGAAAGAATTTACCTTTTATTTTCTATTCAAAAAAGAAATATTTCATTCTATCTGTTTAGTGCTTAAAAGCTTTTTTTTCATTCAGCTGCTTATTCTAGAAGGCCGCAGTTCCCATTCCTTACTACAAACTTTCTTTAATATTTTCACTCACCGTACAAAACTAAATTTTCTCAAATCTCTTCCACATTTCGAAAAGGTCTTTTTCTCCCGAAAACCTGCCCCAGAATCTCTTTTTATAGCAGAAACTCGGCGAAGATGCTTTAAATTTCGGTCGAACACTTGCCTGGAAACGAAACTTGACGAAGACTGGAAAGAGGTCCGCAACTCTTCTATTGGAAAGTTCGAAAGAGATGCATTTGTTGAAAGCCCTTAAGGGACCGAACAGTCGAGAAATCTGAGATATGTCGACGTTTAAGTTACTTCTCAAAGTAGCACTACTACTTTCGTTGCCGCTCATCGATTGGACGGTGTCTACGACTCCTTTTCATCATCTTCTTCCTCTTCTCCATGCATGTTTTGAGTCATAAGGCATAGATTCCCCGACATTTGTTGTTGAAAAGAATAAACTCCAGAGCAACTGAACAAAAACCATATTTTCTGGGCCAGTAAGATTCAAACTCGAACATAAACTTAGACCACATAGAGAGAATTGTTTAAAATTGGGGCTGTGGGTAGACACGTGACCAAGGGATCGAGCCGATATCGATTTCTCTGCTGTTCATACAACGGCGGTGTCTGGCCGAGGTAAAAGTATTTAACTAGTTCCTTTTCTTTTTCCCCTTTTTTTTGGAAGTCTTTGTTTGACAGCTGCGACAAGGAAGAATTTAAATGTTCGGAAAAGACTGATGAAGACTTTCGATCAGAGCACATGTCTTCTTTTCTTCTCTTATTGACAAATAGAGCATTATATTTTATGCCTTTGAAGAAGGGATAATTGAAAAGTTTGAATTGGGATGTGCAATTTTCAATTCTGTGAAATTAAACAAAAGAGAGCTTTGAACTCTTAAGATCAAAATTTTATGCATGTAATAATTTATATAAATTTATATTTGTACGTTCTGATACAAAATACTGAAAAAGAAAGCTTGTTGACTAAAATGATGAAGAATTTTAGAACAGCGGATGCAAAGAATATGGAATCCCACTTGAGCGAGGCCAGGTCCAGACTTTCTGTCAAGATACAATTGATTCTTTGAAAGGAAGTAATCAGCTAACTATAGCGGAATTAAACGATTGAAGGAAAGATGCGTCGTGCCCCGATATCAAACAGTTTTTGATGTATAATTAAAAGCCTAATTTTGGGTAAATTGATGCTAATTTGTGAGTTCTTGAAATTAATCGCGTCGTCCACAATGTCTTACATTTTCAGTTAAATGAAAATAATTCAAAAATTGTTGATGATTTAGATTTGCTTCCAAGCTGGAATTGGTCTTCTCTTTAAAAAAGATGAGGAATTTTCAATGATCTGACCAAAAATCACGAGAGGTCTTTTCTTCGAGCTTAGCACGGCTGGTTCGTGCCGAGAAAATCCAGAGAAAATTATTTCCGAGTATTAGGAATTTTGCCCAAAATTTTGCCCGAGACTTTTTTCATTCTTTCTAAAATCAGTTTCAATTTTAAATTTTACATCTGACATACTATGAAACATTTATGATTCTCATAAATTGTTCGTTTTGTAAAATTTGCAATTTCCTCAATTTCTTTGCGGTAGCCTTAGATGAAGGCTGATCATATAATTGATTTTTAAAGCAAAATCTTGTGCTTGATGTACCGTGACAAGCAATGTGCTGACCGAGATGAATACTGACCGTTTTAACTTTATTAAGGTCTATTTTGATATGGAACTTAAAGAATAACTTAGTAACTAGTAATAACCCTAGGGAGTTGTGCTGAAAGTCCCCAAGGACGAGATGGCCAAATATTTAGATAGGGTTAAGAGGTGGCATTCGCTGTGTTTTGGTGGCACAGCGAATGCACTCGTTTATTTTGATTAACTCTCATTTTCTAGTCAACGATCATTTCTTGGAGACTGTGCAAAGAATCATGTAGTTGGAATACTTGTTTTTAAATATTGTTCAAGAATTGCGATTTTTTGCTGTTTTTTTAAGTAAAAATTGTTAAGTGGTAATGAGGAGCCTGGGGAATGACATTAAAATAGAGGTTCAAGAGTTATGGCAAGAGAAACCCACTTGTGATGTGTCACTCATACGGAAGGGGAATGAACAATCCCTTCAACTCATGCTCTGAAATTACGAGAATATTTAAAGAATTCTTTATTTCGTAACTAAGTTGGAACATTTTTGTTTCGTTCGATTATTTATCTTCACATAAAAATCTTTTTATCAAGTGCTCCTTTCTAAAGTATTTAAAACATAATAATTTTTTCTCTGAGATTTTTTAACGTGAAAAAAAATTACTATTGTTTGTTAGCTAAAAATTGTCTCGAAGATTGCTTTGCATTAAGATACATCATTAAGAACAGTAAGCCTCCTTAATAATAATGGGAGTATATATCAGAAACTTTTACGAATAATTAGATTCGTAACGAACTAATTGTGAGTTTAAAATCCAAGTTATCGTAATAGAGCATTTGCTTTCACCGTTCATATTTATAACTGTTTTGAGTTTATTTAATAACAAAAGCACAATTTAGATATTTTTTATAGCTTTCATATTACAAGCCTCAGTTAACTGTTTGACAAAGTCAACAGCATGGTGGTGAAAAGAAAAATGATACCGATTACTGTTTCCCTTCGAACACTGCCGTTAAAATTCAATTTTAAAATAGTCGTAGTGCTCTCAAACATATTTATATGTTACGAATTCACTAACTGCAAAAGCTTGCCATCTGGAAAGTGCAAAAGGAAAGACTATTTTTTTTTACTTGAAATCAATGTCAAGAAATGCGTTGAATTGCTTGCATATACCACCAACCGACTAAATTTTGAATTTTCTATTACTATCTTTTTATTACAAATAATCTCTATAGAAAAACATAATTTTATGATAAATTCAGTTGTTGAAATAATTGATAATGTATGTTATTACCAATTGTTAATATAGGTTATTAAATTTTTACGATTAAATCAATGTGGTTGAACTAATTGCTAGTAGATGTTAAAAATAAATGATTAAATGCATTCCTTAAACGTAAGAATCATGATACGTTAGCCATTCTTTAATGATAACAGATCTTCAGTTGAAATAAACCGATAGTTAACGAATCATTTCGTTGTTTGCTTAATCAGCTGATAAACAAATTGGATATTGATTATTTTTTGCGAAACCGCCATTCAACCATATTCTAGTTATTTTTAATTTTTCATTATGTGTTCTTTCAATTTCGTCTCGTGAAATTTAGCTAATCAGGAACTGTAAGTTTTTACTGTCACATTTTTGTCGTTTATTTAAATGATGAAATGAAAGCATTAGATCATTTTAAGTATTTGAATGTTATTTTAATGATGTTCAATTTTGATTATGTTCATTTTATTCGATTTGTATGTTAATTTAAGACGTTGCAACTACAACACGTTAATTTTATGTCTATATTTTAATCAAAAAATATTTTATGTCTCACTCGTTTTAGTCTATAGTCTTAAATGTGGATTCTTATTTCGGATCCATTCATATCTGGAGTTTTTAATCTTTATGTAAACAAACCAAAAAAAAGCAAACTACGCCCCTCACCCCCGTTCTTTCAAATAATTACCCCTGTAAACTTTGCTTCTTCCCTTTTTCGCTCATGATTTCATTGAATAGAATCGAAACTAATTCTACTAATACAATCCTGCTAATAATGTAGTAATTATACCTAACCTCTTTTTATACTACAAAAATAATTTATCTGTTAAAATTTGCTTTAAAAATTTACATATGAGTTTTATTGTACTTAAAACTGTAGCTAAATACTAATATTTTAGGTAACATTTGCATTTTACCTTTGTTAGCCTAAACTATATATTTTGTAAACTTGAGAAACGTCAAAAGTTGGTAACTATCGCAATTTAATACGTTTTTTAGAAAATGCATTGGAAAATTTTTATTAGTAATGCGATCCTTCGTTTCATGAAAAACTGGAATGAGTTAGCGATGAAGACTAAGTTTAATATTATCAAATGCACGAAATTCATTTTCTTCTGCGATGTATTTGACTAAAACTTGGGAAATTATCTGAATAGTTTTATCATCTCTTCTCCATAATATTCTTTTGGGGGATAAAAGGAATTACTTTAGCTGACAAGTTGCTTTTCACAGCTTAGAGTGTGCATTAAAGCATTATAAATCTCCCTAAGGCTTTTGTAGCAAACGTAGCTTTAATTAAGGGAATGCGAAAACTAACTGGAAAAGATTTGCATTTATGCTTCCAAACTTGAAAGCCAATTCAACTACGTTTTATGTTCTCAAACACTAATTAGCAATCAGCTACCTTTCATTTTTCACTTTCATTATTGATATGAAGGATTCATTTTTATTTTGTGGATGCGTCTGGCATCAAAAGGCTTCTAATTTATTAGGTTGGGAGAAATTACGATCATGCTTAGAGTTAAATGTTTTGAAATAATTTAAGTCGGATTCATTTCTTTTTAAATAACTTCCCTTAAATTTGTTTCATGTTAAATGAAGCCACCATGTTTTAATTACATCTTACAGAGTATTTTGTTTATACTATCCAGATCTTTTTATTTATATATAAGTGAATCATTAGATTTTTTTGCAAGTTTAGCCAAACTAAATATAATGACCTTCTGCTTTTAAAAAATTTTAAATTGAGATCAATTTTCATTTTGATGTGGAACTTACTAAAAGCTTTTATTAAGGTTATTTGTACCACTGGAAAGTTCTTAAACTGGAATAATCTTAACATAAATGCTGACAAAAAGTTTTGGAAATTTCCGTAATAACTTTACCGCCAGTTTTCGATATAGTTCTCGTTTTTCTTTAATTTCATTCAATATAAATGCGATTAATTCAATGTAAACAATTTCTTTTAACATTTTATGTAAATAAACAAATTAAATTCTTGTCTATAAAAACATTTGATAATTTCACTTATTACTAAACGATTGATTCATTCTACTTTTACTTGGTATTATGAGAGAAAATGAATTGCCCTTCTGAAAATACTTAAATCATTAACAGAAATATGAGTTAATTAAGCGTAGTTTATTTTTATACGAAAAACAAGTGACACTTGGTTATTACCAAGTCAGTTATTCAGTTCAAATTCTCGCTGATTATCCTGCTTCTAACTGTGGAATATTTTTTGCAGTGCGTGGCAAATTGGTTGTGAAGATCTGTTTCTTTGAATTAATTTTAAATCCATTTTAATTAAACTAGTTCTCTGCTTCCAATTTTTTATAGAATTTTAATTTTGTCTTATCTTTTTAAAATTCATTTGTTTCCTTAGAAGAATCATTTACATTTTTATTATGCATTTTACCAAACGATATATAATTAAAACTGAGAACCTTCCGAAAAGAACAGCTTTAATACTATTTAAGATATTTGAAAGAAGAAAAAATAGAAATCGAAAAAGGAACACCTTTGTGTACGATTTCTTTTTGCATTCTTAAAGCAGTAATTAATATTTTTTGTTTTGTTTTGTTCCAAGAAGCTATAATTGTATTGATTTTATTTTGAAAGCGAAGCATTTTATTGAATGTGAAAAGCTGCTTGAATTTGCAACGACTTTTTTTCCTGTTGTTTTGTCTCTCCGTAAATATTCTCTTAGTATTTAATTTGTTTGAAATATTTTTAGTAATAAGAATGTTCTGTTTATTCTTAAAAATTCTTTCAGAACTTGGAAGTTATTTAATTGTATGTTAGTTAGATGTGGGTAACCATGTTTTCTTATTCTTATCAATACGTAACCAAATATGCTTTCAATACTAGAAATGTTTTTTAATGTAGAATGAATGTTTTGGGGGAAGGGGCCAGTAACAACAGCGCCTGATGTTACTGGTATAGCGTTACGGTCAGATTTCTTGTACAACGTTATCAGAACAGGAATAAGAATTTTATTTTTAATTCGCCAAGAAGACAAAAAATTATTGGTTTAATTTTAGGTAAGCGAATTTAAACTAGTATATTAAAAATTTGGAACTATTGAATTTAAGAATTTTTCAAAAAAATTTTAGGCTTTTTTCTTTAAAAAAGTATAAAAAGGGTTTAAGCATTTAGCAAACTTAATTTCTTGTTGGCATTTTTTCACAACGTAGAATGAAAAAAAAAATAATGAACATTATGCGAAGCTAAACTTTTGTAAAGGTTTCATTTTACGAGTAGATTAATCACGATAACCCAAAAACAGAATGAAATTTCTTTAAATGATTGGGTGCCATTATAAACATTTTTTTTCAGTCGCTTGTTACATTTTTTCTAGCACCATAACCAGTGTCATATCCGGTGTGGAAGTAAATAAATATCAAATAAATCTTAAAGTAAAAGTGAAAGGACATGAAAATATCAGGACATATAAACACTGCTATAAAATTCATTTCCTAAATTTTAAATAAATGCAGTGAATTTTAAATACAATGAAATTAAATTTTCTAAAATATACTAAAATTGTTTTAAATGAATCAACTTTTCGAGAAATTTAATTTTTTTTGAGCAAGTACCTTTTTATTTTGTTATATCTGACTTCCAAGTCTTTACGGTAAAAACACAAATCACAGCTTCTTTTCTACAATTCTCACTTATTTAAGGAATGCGCCAACCTAATGATCATAAACCTGGGCAGAGCTTGTAAAAGGAGCTAGTCAAGCTCGTAAAAGAGAATTTAAGTAAACTTTACGACTTTTTTGGGCATAGCGTGGTGTGAACTTTTATTGAATTTTTGCTGTTCTTTACGTTTCCCATTTTGTAACATAATTGGAATTTATTCCCAAGATCAGAGAAAAGTCTTTTAGTTACCTCTTGAGGCGTTGTTCTTCCTGGAATTTCAAGCGAGATTTCTATTAAAAATTATTTCTATGTTTAAAATTGCTTCGATATATTTCCTGTTTTATTCTGATATATGTAACAATTGTATCCATATCCAAATAATGATGATTTAAATTCCTGAGGCAAACTCTGATTAGAATATTTTCGAAACTGGATAACGCTCATATGCTCCTGTGGGAAATGGAGTATTGTTGAGAAATCTGGGATTAGTTTTATTCTTGCGGAATTAGTTATCCAAATAGCGATTATTTTCCCTGAAGATATGTATTGCGCTAGTCAAAAATGGAGATTTAAGGGAAATTGGTTGAATAAATTCAACTGACTTTTGAACTGAACAAATTTTAATTCTAAAGCTGAATTATATTATCTTGATACTTCTTTCTCATTTTATGTACATATGAATCTTTCACGGATTAATTTTAATTCTTAATGTCAGTATGTAATATTTTTAAATTCTTAATATCAGGTCTAACAATAGTAAAATTTTAATAACAATGCAAAAACTTCAGAATTCCTAAAGAAAAACTACCTTTAAACTGAAACAGAATACCGAAATTGCATTAGAGACGCATAAATTTATACTTTTGTTAATTTCAAAAGACCGAATTTTATGACAGATTTGGACTTAATTGATGAATTATATATTTCTACAGTAATTCAATTTTTTGTGATAGCTAAAAATACTTTTAATTTTTGTATTATATTTACTGTTGTCGATGTGTTTATTGTATTATATAATGTTTTGTGCCATTTTTTATGTTCTTTTTTTCCTTGCTACAGTATTTCTAAATATAAATATTTTAATCCATGTTGTTTTCGTGCAGGATATATAATCCTAATTATTAACAAATTTTTTACAATTATGATATAGTAAAGTTATTAGATACAAAGATACAGGATTGTTAAGATACAGTTTTTTATATGTGAATCTTAATCTATAGTATTACGTATGTTTCTTCGCAAATAATTAAGACTTAATCTATCCCTCATGTTAATCAAATTATGATTTAAAAACAATCTTTGGGGCAACGAAACCTTGCGTAACATTTTCATTTGTACGCACAAATGAAATTTCCTATATTACCGCTGCGTGTTCTAAAAATATGCTGCGTTTTTTAAGTTTATTTTAAATCCACCTAGTTGTCAAATTTATGAATGTAATTTCTCCTCCAAAGTGAATTTGAATATTTCTTTTATTCAAAGATAATAAATGATCTGTAATATATAGAATTTGAATTCTATTCTTATAATTATTTGCCTACATATCTATATTTCATTACTAACCGTAATAAGCCACTAACTAGCATGACGATTCCTTATAAATGTTAGTAATGAATTTGAGAACAACACCTTTAGTGATGATAATTATAATTGGGCTGCGATTAAAATTAAGAAGTGAGACTCCATCTTCAATTCACCCAGCTGCACCTATTTCGCACATTTCTATACTCTAGCCCATCTTCAATTTTGACCCTTATAGAATTGAATGGTGCGGTTTTCCAGATGACCGCGCAACGACTCGATCTTAACCAATGAACTTGACACGCTACGCAGGCGCACGTAATTTTCAATAGATGTTTTGTCCGCTTTAAAAAATGGTCATTTCTTCTCTGAGTCTGAGGTTTGTACCTTAAAGACGAAGGGAAAAGGAAGTAAAATTGACCATTGGAAATCGTTGAAGTGTAACAACTGTTTTCTGTTTTGTTTCGCTTCCTCTTTTGGTACCCAGGAGAACACTGAGATCATCCAATACAGATCCAGACAGTCTCACACAGTTCTGATAAAAGCATAGGTCACCTGATCTGTGATGCTTCATTATTGGTTTGTAAAATGAAAATCTATCACAGTGAAAAAGACTCATCAACGGTGCTGAAGATTACTTTACCAATTAGACTCTTTTCTTGATCGTTCAAATAAACTGTGATATTCATAACGAATAAAAAAAAACATATATTTGTAGAATTATTAAAATATTTAAAGAAAGAAATTAATTAGATAAAAAATCGTTTGGTCCTAAAAGAAATTAATTTTAAAATATCGATTGGCTGAAAAAGAAATTAATTAAGAATATCGTTTGGCATAATTCTTTTCTAAAGGTTATAAAAATAGTGTAGCAACGATATATTTGTCTTTTGCTAACGTTGCCTAGCAACGAAAAAGAATAATGAGGAATTGAACTTGGAATTCTCGATGTAAGAGTGATGTAACGTTTGTGATGTAAGTGTATGTGTTTGTTTTACTTGTGCTGTGGTAAACGTCCAATAAATATATTATTTTTGATAAAGAAGGCTCTACAATTCTTCGTATTATGCTGAAATACATCACAAAACCATCTCCAATTGCAGATGCTTTGGAGAAAGAACATATTGATTGATATCTTTTATATCCCAGTGATGAAGCTGAGAAACTACAATATCTGAGCTGTATGATTTGTCTGATATAATGGCTGTCTAATATCATTGTTAGCTAAAATCATTAAACAAATTTCAAAAATTATGTCGAAATTTAGAGAATTCAAACTTTCATTCAGTGCATATCTTGCTTTCTGCTGTATAATTAAGATATGCTTAATACTAAATTTTAAAAAAAATCAAAATAATGTTTCTGAGAACATGGACAAATGCCCAATGTTAATTGCTTCCATCTTATAACATTTCAGAGCAATTCGAATGACTTTTGCTTAGTTTCAAATGTACATTCAGCTATTATCCTTCATAAACGAGTCGATACTCATAGTGAATCGGTGCTCAAAATCATTCACATTTACTATTTTTTGTTTTAACCTTACACTTTCAGGATTTTTTTTTTTATTGTTCGACAGCAGTTGCAAATTTTTAAGAATGAGAACAACGATTGTAGGAAAAATAATTAAGAAAAAGTATTCTAATGTTCAAATTTAATTAAAAATTAGTAGTTGCTTAGCTACAGTTTTTTCTTTGCTAAAACTCGACTACATCAAGTCAAAATTATAACTTCTATTTTTTTTTTTTTTATTAACGGAAAATTAAATTATTTAAATTTACGTCACTTAACAAGCAACGCCACCTATCTGAATTTTTTGAAATTTCAAAGTGGAAGAAAATACTCAATTTTTCGAAACCAATAGTGAATATCTCTGGTTTTTTTAAAAAACAGCTCGTAGGCACATGTGAACTTATGTTTACATAACATATTTAAAAAATTCAGAAATATTCGTTATTGGTTTCTAAAAATTGAGTATTTTCTTCCACTTTTAAATTTCAAAAAATTGAGATAGGTGGTGTTGCTTGTTAAGCAATGTTTAGTTTTAGAAAAAAAAACACAATTTTAGTTACTACACCTCCACGGCTACAAAACACATTTACCTTTTATTCCATGATATGAATGTCCTTTTTACTTTCTCGTATACGAAGTATAGAAGGAGAAAGTATTGTGATCGTCAAAAAATTCGAACTCGAGATTTTGACAAATCTCCACGTTTTAGACCTCCCTGAGTCCGAAAAGTACCATTTTGGAATTATGTCTGTCTGTCTGTCAACACGCTAACTAGAAAACCATTAGAGCTAGAGCGATAAAATTTGGTATGTAATCTTTATACATAATTTGTAGGTTTCTATCAAATTTTGGACAAAATCCGGCTACGGGCTGACTGTCTGTCGGTCTGTATAATCGCATACTTGCTCATTTTTTTAAACTAACTCCATGCGCATGCGTACTGTTAGCAATGCCTGTGCAAACGGAAGGATTACGCCATTTTGTATTTGAGACGGTAAGAGTGGAAAATTGGTTCGCATTTAATCGTTACGTATCTCTTTGAATTTGATTCTTTACGTAAATATTTTACAATCACTATAATCTACAGTGAGAAACCTTCTGATAGTCATTGGATTCTGGGTTGCAGTAGGTTCGAATTTTTTTATCCACGAGGGGGGGGGGAACAGCACCTTTTTGGGAAAGTATACGAGAAAATTTAGGGGAGACCACTCCCGCTGGTTACTTTCTCGTATACGAAGTATACAAAGAGAAAGTATTGTAATTGTCAAAAAATTCGAACTCGAGATTTTGACGAATCCCCACGTTTTAGACCTCCCTGAGTCCGAAAAACACAATTTTGGAATTATGTCTGTCTATGTGTCTGTGAACTCGATAACTCGAAAACTATTAGAGCTACGGGGATGAAATTTGGTGTGTGGTCTTTAAACATATTTGTAGGTTTCTATCAAATTTTGGACGAAATCCGTCCACGGAAAGTCTGTCTGTCTGTTTGTCTGCGATCATGTGAACACTATAACTCAACCCTTGAATAGCTAGATGGATAAAATTTGGCACACAGTTTTATCATCATGAATGTAGGTCCGTATCAAAGTTTGGACCAAATCCGTCGAAGGGTTGATGGTTTGTCGGTCTGTATAATCGCATACTGGTAAAAATTATATCTTCTAAACCCTTTGGCTTAGATGAATAAAAATTAGTATGACGGTTGCTAAAATTAATTATAAATCTGAGCCCAAATTTCGTTCAAATCGGTTTAAAAAAAGGCGTTCAAATTTCATATTCATTTTTTTCTAATCCGATTCTCTATGCGCATGCGTACTAGTAGCAATTTCTGTGCACGCGGAAGGGT
Organism: Araneus ventricosus; assembly: GCA_013235015.1. NCBI lineage: Eukaryota > Metazoa > Arthropoda > Arachnida > Araneae > Araneidae > Araneus > Araneus ventricosus. The sequence continues at coordinate 139,655 of BGPR01001604.1, read as the reverse complement.
TACGTCACTTTGTCCTTGAACCAGCAAGAGTGAAAATCGGTACGCATCTCTTTGAATATGATTCTTCAACTAAATATTTTACAATCGCTATAATCTAGAATGAAAAACCTTCTGATAGTCATTGGATTCTGGGTTACAGTAGGTTCGAATTTTTTTATCCTTGCGGGGGGGGTGGGGAAAAGCACCTTTTTGGAGAAGTATACGAGAAAGTTTAGGGGAGACCACTCTCGCTGGTTTTTATTATTCTTGAAAAGATTCATTTACTTATTACCAAAACTAATGAGAAATTTAAATTAACATGCATCTGTTTTCTGCATCAAACGTATAAGTTTTAAGTCAAATTCTCGTAACTTTTGTAACAAATGAAACTTAGTAGCAAATATTAATTTAATTTCTCTCCCCTGCAATCTTAGTTTATTTCAGAAGTTCTCTTTACTTCAGAGCCTATCTTTTTTGAAGTATTCTTTAATGAATATTATTCAATTAGATTAATCTGCTTCGTTAAAGAATTCTAAGAAAGGAAGTTAATCTGGTTTTCCTGGAGACGAGAGCGGATATAATAGGATTTAACCTCCAGAATTAAAAAGTAAAAAAACCTATCATTCGCTTTAATTATCAAAAGAGGAATGTTGCTGCCGTTATTTATTTTCATTATAGTTTCTACTAGGTCTTTTCTTATCAACTGTAACCAGAAGTTTTTCATCTAATTTTTTGTATAGCCTACATTTTGATATTTTAAAAATTAACTTTAAGGCTGAAATATCAAAAAAAATATTAATAATAATTTCACAAAGTTGGATTCTCTAGTGATTTTTATTTTCTCGTATAGGAAGTATACAAAGAGAAAGTATTGTAATCGTCAAAAAATTCAAACTCGAGATTTTGACGAATCTCCACGTTTTAGACCTCCCCGAGTCCGAAAAACACAATTTTGGAATTATGTCTGTCTGTGAACACGATAACTCGAAAACTATGAGAGCTACGGGGATGAAATTTGGTATGTGGTCTTTAAACATAATTTGTAGGTTTCTATCAAATGTTGGACAAAATCCGTCCGCGGGAAGTCTGTCTGTCTGTCCGTGTTCATATGAACACGATAACTCAAACACTTAAATAGCTGGATAGATAAAATTTGGTACACAGTTTTATCATAAAGAATGTAGGTCCGAATCAAATTTTGGACCAAATCCGTCAAAGGGTTGACTGTCTGTCGGCCTGTATAATTTACCATTGAAACCAATCCACTATCTCCACGCGCATACGTACGGAAGCAATCGTCTGTGCTCCCGAAAGGATCGAATTATGTCAGTTTGTCCATGAGACGGCAAAAGTGAAACCTAGCAGTGTGCGATAAATGCGTTTTAATCGGTACGCATCTCTTTGAATTCTTTACTTCGATATTTTTCAATCACTATAATGAAAAACCTTCTGATAGTCATTGGATTCTGGATAACAGTAGGTTCGAATTTTTTTAGCCACGCGGGGGAGGGAGAAACGGCACCTTTTGGGGGAAGTATACGAGAAAGTTTAGGGGAGAACACTCCCGCTGGTTTATATAACAACTCACTTATTTTGCGGAAAGAAGTAACTGTAAGTTTTCCGTTTAAAAAAAGACAATAATATTACTGAAGTGTAGAAAACTTTTCAGTTATTTTTCCAAAGGAAGTTTCATAAATTTACTTAAAATTGATGCTGCTTAAAAGGGACTAATATGCAGGGCCGGCCCGAGGGGGGTTTTGAACGGCGCAAGCGCACAAGGCCCCGCGTTTCTGAGGGCCTCGCGCCGCTGACAGATTTTGCGAAACGAAAAAGAATAGAAAGTCATTGATTTATTTAACGAAATCAAAATTTGCCGTCTAGTTTTGTCTTTCAGGACATTATTAATATTACAATTCTTACAATATTTATATCAAAATAATTTATTTGAATTGTATCTAAATTTTGCTTCTGTTCTAAAATTAGATTGACCTTGCTAATTACCGGCCTATCTTCAGGAAAATCTTTCTCAAGATTAAAAAGAATAAAAAAATACTTGAGATCTAGCATTAGTGGCGAACGATTGATTTGCCTAGCCATTTTATCTATCCAATCTTTTTAACCGAAAAGCTAAATTGTGATGATATTATCAACGCATTTGCTATAAAACATGTAAAAAAGTAAAACAAAAATCACATTGTAAATCTATTCTAATAACTCGCATGCCAAATTGCTTTTGTGAAGCAATTATTTTTTCATTTGATTTATCAACGGTTTTGCGTGTGATTGAAATATTAATTTTACAAAAATAATTTAATTATTTATCATTTTCATGCATTCCTTTAATCGTAACTATACCAAACTGTGCAATGCAATAAATAGCAAAAAAAGCAATAAATTATTTGGTTTTACGAAATATGTTTCAAGGCCCCGCAAATCAACTTTGCACAAGGTCCCGCTTTTGTTCAGGCCGGCTCTGTTGATATGCAAAAATCAATATCAATATATCTAAATAATCAAACTGAAAATTAGATCCAAATAAATACTTCCAGTTCTTGATGATTTTAAATTCTCCAATTAAAAGCTTCTGTGTTACTAAATTTGCTTGGAAAAGAAAAAAATCAGTTAAACTGTTGTCTGTCGAGTTACATTAATCCGAAATGACAATATCTGCTGTAGGGGATACACCCTAAAATATCAAATTCTCGCCACAAGTTAATTATCAGGAGCAATCAAAAATTGATAACTTACACGATATGACATATACCAACGGCTTATTTTTGTTAGCTTATTCTTAAGTTTTTTTAATGGGAAATGGATATATGCGCAAGGAGAAGCTCATAATTAAGGATAGTCTGCTATTTTTGTTGGTCTTATGTTACCACTCTTAATATATGTCTTTTTGAATTAATCTTCGTTATTTATTTGAGCTTTCTGAATAGAATTGTGACTAAAACCAGATTTCTTCTAAACTCTCGCTCTTCAACAATATAGCAGGAGTGTTTTGCCCTCACCTTTCTCTCTCGTATACTTATGCATTATACCTCGTTTTGTGTTAAGTTCCGTAGTTTAGTGAAGAAAATAGAGTGTGCATTTGTATCTCTTTCCTTTAGCCGGTTGCGGAACCGCTGTGGCCTAGTGGTAAGATCTCAGCATCGAGACCAGAGGGTTCCAGGTTCGAAACCCGAACTTTTTTCTAATTATTTTTTTTTTTCTTCTCTTTACTGCCAAGTATTGTTTAGCAACGGATTCGGAAATCCTCCGCGCTCTTGCGCATGCGCTAGGCGGAGTTATTTTCATCAAAATGGGGAAAAGTGAAGAATGGAAGGGTGATGTTTACATTTTACTGAGCGTGATCTAACAAAGAACTCCGGAAATGCGCTCATATGACTCACTGCCTAACACCCCTTTCCGGTGTAAAATCGTCCAAAAGTGCTAGTCTCGGAATCCCTTGGTGAACAGCAGGTTGCGAAATCGTGCCTCCAGCACCAGTCTTTCTTTCACATATCAGCAATTTACCGACAAAAGGCAAAAAATGCGTATTAATTACTTGATTTTTTATGAACACTATTACGGAGGTAGTGCCCCTGCTCTTCTTAGTTATAAAATTGTTTTCCTGCATGTCTGATTTTGCCGTCCCTTTCGAAGTGCCATCCGCGATGCACCCACCCCCTCTGCTCCCCTTTAGCTATGCCACTGGATATAGGATTTTGGTGTATGACCACATTTTAAATTTCATCTGCCTATTTTGTTGCGTTTTCCAGTTATCGTGTTAACATCCGTCCCCTCTGCCCCCTTTAGCTACGCCACTGGATATAGGATTTTGGTGTATGACCACATTTTAAATTTCATTTGTCTATTTTGTTGCGTCTTCCAGGTATTGTGTTAACATTTAGGCTGACAGACATTTTCTCTTTTCATTCCTCGAATATGAGAAAGTAACATTTAG
>BGPR01001604.1:63556-132687 GCA_013235015.1 Araneus ventricosus | reverse complement strand
TTTGATAAATGAAATTTCGTATGTAGTCTTGAAACTCTAATTGTAGATTTGTCTCCAATTTTCGTTTAAATCGGTTAAAAAAAGGCGTTGAAATTACATATTCGGTTTTTTCTCCATTCTCCTCAAAAAAAAAAAAAAAAAAAAAAAAAAAAAAAACACTGCGAACGCTGGATCGAGTGTTTTCCCCCACCTTAGGGAATACAGCACGTTTTCCGGCGAGCGATGTATTTTTTTCCCCTACCCGTGTTATTCGTAAGCATGAAAGTTTTGGGGCGGTCACTCCCGCTGGTTTAACATACAAGGTATTACATTATAGCACATAGGCGTCGTTCAGGCAGAAGTCACTAAGTCCAAAAACGTAGTTTTGAGATATAGCCAATTTAAACTTTCAAGTCGCTATGAAAAATAGTTAAAATTAATTTTAGAGACTTCTAACTTCTACAGTAGGTTAAAAGCAGCCTTATTTGATATAAATTAAAACTTCAAAAAAGTTAGATCATACGATGAATACTTTCAGATATTATCAAACAAAGAAGCGATATCACTTTTTATTGTGGGATGTAAATTGAAAGTCACTTACCTTACCAGCAAATTTAATAGGATGCATGCATAAGGTGCGTCGAAATGAAAGTGATTCAGCGGCATTATTCCACATGATAGAACTTTAGAATTTCTCTGGATAACTTCGTACGTCTGGAAATCAGCGGGAGTGGTGTCCCCAAAACTTTCTCGGATCCGTCCTAACATGGGTGGGGAAAAAATACGCAGGGCAGCTGTAACATGGACAATTCCCTAACACAGGTGGGGAAAACGCTTGAATCTTTTCGCCTTTTTTTTTTTGCGTCGTACACTGGTAAAGTAACCGAATATGCAATTTCAGCACCTTTTTTCAACCAATTAGAACAAAAATTAGGCACTGATCTACGATTAATGTTAGCAGACCTCATACCAAGTTTTATTAGTCTAAGTCATAGGGTTTAGAAGTTATCGTGTTAACAAGTATGAGATTATACAGACCGACAGAGAGTCAACCCTTTGGCGGATTTGGTCCTAAATTTGATTCGGACCTACATTCTTTATGATAAAACTGTGTACCGAATTTTATCTATCCAGCTATATAAATTTTTGAGTTATAGTGTTCACATGAACACGGACAGACAGACAGACTTCCCTTGGACGGATTTTGAGCAAAATTTGATAGAAACCTACAAATTATGTATAAAGATCACATACCAAATTTTATCGCTCTAGCTCTAATGGTTTTCTAGTTAGCGTGTTGACAGACAGACAGAAAAAATTCCAAAATTATGTTTTTCGGACTCCGGGAGGTCTAAAATGTGGAGATTCATCAAAATATCGAGTTCGATTTTTTTTAACGATTACAATGCTTTCCCTTTGTAAACTTCGTATACGAGAAAGTAAAAATCGGTATAAAGCGGTTAATAGTGGTGTGTCATTAACATTCGCCTGTAAATTACGGTTTCTGTAACACCTGCCAACAAAAATTGGATAAAATGGCTGATAAACATGTTTAGAGGAATCCTTTGCACCCAATGCATCTGTTTCACTCAATGACACCATCACTAATCACTTTATAATAGATTTCCCCTGATGTATTATAACCCAAGAGAAACCTCAAAGTTCTACCATGTGGAATAATGCCGCTAGAATCCCGCACATTCCCACTTACATTTGAACAAGCCTTATATAAAGAACGTGCGTTAAGTGATTCAAGTTGGTGACATTCTTTTAAATGTATACAGTTTATATCATCGTAATTATTTTCAAACCCATATAAAAGTTTATTAAATACTATACTGTTGTTAAAATAAACTGACACAATTGTGAATTTTATTTGTGATAAAATTACTGTTCAAGCCGCTTTAAAAATAAAATACAGCGTGTTCTGTTAGAAAACTACAAATTCAAATTCATTCGAAATAGAACGAACGATACGATCGATGATGAAAAGAAGGTAAAAAATAACAAACTTCAACGAACACAATTTTATCAAGTCATCTTTTTTCCGTACGAAAGAGGTATCTTTCATTTTTCAATCGGAAGTCAAGATGGTCCCAGGAAATAGAATACCTCTTTTTCTGTTGCAACGATACAGAAGTGAGTTATGCATTTTAAATTCCCATCTATTTCCCTTTTATGTGCAAAGGGGGAAACGATATTATTCTATATTATGTACTATGTAATATCTTGTCTGCTTTCAATTCTGGTATTCATACTTCGCGTCTAAAATACTGGCGGTGCTTTTGATCTGATTATTTTTCGTCTAGATGAATTCTACACAATACAGTTTGCACGCGATGCTTTTTTAACACTTAGGCGTTATGAAATGCCGAAATGATGCACAATTATTTTCGATATTCATCTATATTATTTTATGTGATTTAAAAGACGAGGACAAAATCATCGAGGACAGGCATCAACGATTAGGCTAAATTTTCTCCCTTTAGTTCAAATAAAAGAAAATATCTCCATAAAGTGTAATGAAAACTTGCTTTGAAAGTTAATTGTTACGCTTTTCTGCACATAAAAATTTAAATTTATCCATTTTACTATCGATAAGATGGATGAAATTTTCTACATTTTACTTCTTCCCTTTTTGGAAAGTTCATGGTGATTTCCTATGTTGCAATGTACACTTAAATTATGTAAAAATTAAATAATTATTCGTTTTATTTAAATTAACAGTAATTTGAAGTAAAATATATCGTTTTATGTAATAGTAACGATATAACAATAGCATCTTTTATATTTTTGTTACTACTTCAATCCAACAAGGCTTCATTTAAGCTACCAAAATAATGTGTCAAAGTAATTATCCCACTGATGTTTAATGATTGACAATTCAGTTAACACTTCATAGTACTTTGAGTTCACTTGTGTATTATTCTAACGCACAAATTCAATGTGCATTTTTTGTCACTAAATCGAATTAATATGAATGACTTTCACTAAAAATAACAAAAAAAACCCATGAAATTCATTTTGAGATACCTAAATGAGTTGTCATAATTCGGGATGTAGCGAATATTCGGCCCTTTTGCCGAATATTTTAAGCAGATATTCGGCCGAATATATTCATCATAATAATTTTTTTAAATGTGCTTTTAAATACACATTTAACAAAGACTATTCCAGAATATTTATTATCAAAAAATCTCCTAACATTTACCCAATGTTAAGTTGCATAGGTATATTTAATAAAGTTGCATAGAATTTATTATTGCAAAGCCCGAAATTATTATGCAAGAACAATCATTTTTCAGCATTTTCAGGAGAAAGTCTGTTTTTTGGTTTCGTACATACGTAATTCTGACTAGGGATATAGCGAATATTAAGTACTAGCAGTACGCGCACGGCGTTGCCCGTGGAATCAGGACTTCAAAAAAGTGGGTGAAAAAAAGTGCCCATAATGGCATAAAAAAAAGTTTTGAAAACAAAATCAAAACAAAAAATACACATTATAGATATTCCCGCTTATTTTTCTTTGCGAATGACGTCACCTGCCGTGAAGAAGGTCACGTTGCAACAATGCATTGTGGGATTGTCCGGAGAAGCTCTCGCTGTTAAATCTCGCTACGAAAAAACTGTTTGAACCGATCAGGGAAAAATTAATTTTTAAAAAACGAAAAAAGATATTTTAATAGTTCTTGTTTTAAATCCGACATAAACGTTCCATTTGTAGGCTGAAAAAAAAATGAAAATTATAGAGATGTTAGAACGTTAGATGCGATAATTTAAAGAAATCTTTATTAAAAATTACCATAAAAGTGACTATTTTTCAAAATTTTTTCAAAATTCAGTAAATTACGTTAGAAATTCAGAATTAACTTCATTAGAACGGAAATCGCGTGCTCTTTTCGATGGTGTATCTATTTTTGTCGTACAGTTATCCGAAACCATGCTATTGAGAAATTAGTGCGAAAAATCACCCAAAACAACACAAAACATTAAATAAAAAATTTTCTAGATTAAATTTTGAAATTTCGGCTTCGAGGTGCATTGAGTCATCATTAAGACTTCCTGTGTGCCAAATTTCAAGGCTGTGAGTGCGATAGATTCGTCTGGACATCGCACGCAGACACGCACGCACACACACACACACACACATTGCCTTTTATAAGTATAGATTTGACCTATTCGGCCCTTTCCCAAATATTCTCTCTGGCCGAATGCTCAACAGATATTCGTCTGAATAAATTTAGGAAAAAATGTTTTTTTAAAAATGTTCTAAATAATTTAATAAAAGAATATTACAGAATTACATTCCGATACATTTATTATTAAAAAATCTAACATTTATTTAATTTTAAGTTGCATAGTACATAAGTGTATTATCATTTATAGAAGTCTGTTCCATATGGTTTCATATACGAGGCGTGTCCGGAAAGTAAGTACCGTTTCGTTCTACCGCCACTGCAGCGCTAGTGTCGCAGTTCCGCGCATGTGCACACGTGTCTCTGGTTGATTGTCTGTCCACTGACGCCATTACAGACGGATTGTATTGTGTTTACATGTGTTAGTGAGTTTTCAAAATGCTTTTTAATGTTTAACGATTGCCGATCCCGCCGACTGTGAAGTGCGTTCTGTAATACGGTTTTTGAACGCAAAGAATATTAAACCAGCTGAAATTCATCGTCAACTTGTGGAGATTTATGGTGAAAATGTAATGACTGATGGAATGGTTAGAAAGTGGGTTCGATAATTCAATGATGGACGCACCAATGTTCATGACGAAGCACGGAGTAGGCGACCTTCTGTTGTCAATGATGGTTTGGTTGCAAAAGTGAATGAGAAAATTCGTGAAAACAGACGGTTCACATTAAGAATGCTTTGTGACGAGTTTCCACAAATTTCAGAAGCTGTTTTGCATGAGAATGTCACAAATCGCTTAAATTATCGCAAGCGATGATGACGCAAAAAACGGTGTTCAGCAGTGGCTGTCTTCACTGGCGGCATCTTTCTTTGAAGACGGTATAGACAATTTGGTTTCTCTCTATGACAAATGTCTCAACAATGGTGGTAACTATGTAGAAAAATAGTTTCCAAAATGCTCTTTCATGTAAAAATAAATTTTGTTTTGATAAAACTTTTTTTATGCGAGGTTTTCCAAAACGGTACTTACTTTCCGGACACGCCTCGTATATTACCAGCTTCAAAAAATGAACGGTCACTATATAATGCTTGCAGGTGCTGAAAGATACTTTCTTGCCAAATTTGTGAACATTGGAAATTTGACTGCATTTTTTCCCACCAATTAAGTGAACACTCCATCTTACCTATTAGAAGTTCTTTATCAAAATAGGAATTTACTTCTAGTAATTTTAATTTATCTATTCAATTTTCTTCTTTGTCATTATCATGTCCTGCAATGATGACTCTTTTATTTCTTTAAAGCAATCCCAAAATGATGAGTGTTTCCAATTTCTTATTATTGGAATTAATGTATTTAAAATATCATAAATATATCTAAAGATATTAACATTTTTTAACATATATAAATAATAAAAACTGAATTTTATTTAATCTTAATTTTTTTTCTTTTTAGGATGTGAAAAATATTTAATTTACAATAAAAAGTGAAATGTTTTTAAAAATTTGGTATTCGGCCAAATCACTATTCGTTACATCCCTAGTCAGAATATATACCTTACATGTTGTTTGTATTTTTCTTATTTTGTATGCGGACATTGAGAATTTTTAAAAAACTGCATGAATATTTTGTAAGAAAGTATGAAAAGGCGTTTACAGAGTACAGTTAGATTGTTATCTTTTATCACTCCGAACGAAATTCGGAGGGCAAACAAGTGCAGTAAAAATGCTTTACATATTTATGTAGAAAGATTTTATTTTTTTAAGAGCATAGATAATCAAGAACAAAAAAAGAAAGGTTGCACAAAAACCTGAAAATTCCGTTGCTTTTTTTCCACATCCAACACAAAAACAGGTTTTAGAAAACAGCAAACAAAACAAAACTCCTCTCTAAATAGTTTTTTTACCTCTATTTTTCATATTCATTTACTCCTCCGCAGTTCTTTAAAAAATGATTTACTGTTTTGTTGTATTTTTAAATTTGAATTATTTATCTACAGATTCGGCAATGTTCACTATATTAAGGGAAATAAATCTCCGAAAAAAAACGAACATTCATTACAATCAGAAGCTGTTTTTTTTTCTCTCATTTCGGCAAATAATCTTTTACGAAAAATAGAAACTTAATTAGACGAATTTTAGTACTGGTCATTTTGTTTTACTTTTACTTTTTAAGCCTTTAAATACCTTTAATAACACTTTACTTTTAAGCCTTTAAATACCTTTGAAATTATTATTAACATTAAATATCTCTGAAAACAAAACTTTTATATTGAGTTACCATTTCTGTAAGAAATTTTTGGAATAATTATATTTCAATAATAATCAGGGAAAAAATTACATTGTTGATTCCATTTACATATAAAATTCGCTTTTCTGCATTTCTAATATTCTTTGGAACTTTCCAGACTTATGCTCAGTTTCATTTGGCAGAATTCACACTGTAGCACAGAAAATTAATGTTAATACATAAACATCATTACTACTGAAGCTCAAAATATTCCAATGCTATGTCGATACCAGTATGTCCCGAACTCTTGAAAAATATATCCCCTCTTTAACCCATTTTTTTTTACTGCGCATGGGCGAAACGTAGCGTCATTTTTCTTTCATAACTTACGATCCAGATATATAGGCCAACTTATATAAAAATTCCAGTTCAGTACCGTTAGTATTCACAGATATATCGACATTGCAAGAGCTAAATTGCTTTTGATCTCTAAGAGAAAGAGTTTCTTGCACAAATTGATATTTTTAAAATTGAATTTTCGAAAGTAATATTGAATTTTCTGAATGTTGAATATACTGAATACTCACGTATACTCATAAATTAAATATATAATTTAAATTGCATTTCGATGATAATTATTCAGAGGGAAAATGGCCCGTTACAGTTGATTAGTTTTCACTGTGAAACCACAAATTTCTTGACAATAAAAAATGCTAATTTTGTTTTCCTTCGCATATCTATGATCAGTTACATGTCTAATACTCATTTTTGAAATAAATTTAGCAATTTTCAAAACGAAACATGTAGTGAACTTGAAAGGGTTCAACCGTGGTTTCATTAAAAAATAAATAAATAGAGTTTGAGTAATTTTAAGTATCAATAACTGCATCAAAAAATTCATTGTGCTTTTTCCATGCGTTTCTTGAAAGTGCACACTTCTTCCCTTCACAAATTTGATTAACGCGTCCGCATCGCAGTTGAGCAATAATCATAAAGTGCAAGAGAAAAAACTGCATCCGCTTCCCTTTCTTGTCCTTTGAGAACATGTGAAATATAAAAAAAGATTACCAAATCCACTCCCTTCCTCTTCTAATACGACTACGCTCCTTGGTTGCCTATCGCTGCAGTACCACCGACAGGGTGTAAACGGTTTATTAACATTAATCGGCTCTTCTTTTTCATGTGTGGCTTTCGATCCCATTTACGAAACTGCAACAGCTCCCCTCAGATTTGAACTCTTAGCAGTTGAACTCGATAATTTAACATTCTCTGAATAATTCATCAATGAGAAGATAAAAAGTGAACTTTTAAAACGTTACGAATAAATTGGGTGGCTTCTTGATCAGTAGACTCAGTAAGAGGCGAGCGAATGTTCGTAGAATTAACAGTTATAATTAGCAAAATTTAACAAAGATATTAACTATAAATTAATTAGTCAAAAATTAATTAAAAACTCTTAGTATTATATAGAATGGCGAAAATGCAACTATTTCTAATATAATACAGAAACAAATAATAGAAATATAAATTAAAAGGTGAAAAGTATAAATAAGAAACGGAAGATTTAAACAAAAAACGATAACAATACACCTTTTTGCGTGCTCAACGCAACAACAATTAATATTTAGAACACATAAAATAGAATTTAGAATGCAAAAGAGATTATCCAAAATGGATATAATCCTATGGCGAGTGGTCTTTGAAAAAGTTCGTCATTCGGGTTCTTATCCATTCCTTCCATTTTGAATAATCTCTTTTACATTCTAAATTCTATTTTATGTGTTCTAAATATTAATTGTTCTAATATTTTGTTGATGCAATCACTTGAAGCTGTTGCGTTGAGCACGCAAAAAGGTGTATTGTTATCGTTTTCTGTTTAAATCTTCTGTTTCTTATTTATTATTCTTTTCACCTTTTAATTTATATTTCTATTATTCGTAGAATTAAGATTTTTTTTTTCTCTTTCACTCTCTAAACTTTTTCATTGAGCTGGATGTTTTTGTTCTACCTAAAAATAATCATTAATTTATTCTTTGGATATCATTCGTTCATTGTATTTCATAAAAAAAAATTCTTACTTATTTCGCTTTTATTTAATATTAGTATTAATCTTCTGCTTGACTTATATAGTTATTGTTATTACTTTGATACCTAACAACCATTAACTTGCAGAAGCATGCTAATGATTCGATCATAAAATTAATAACGGGAAGGTGACATTTAATTTCTGTAATTAAATAGCAAATATACGATAAATTTCGTAGCCTTAATTACTTAACTATTTATTCTTTGTTACTTCTTCGGTATGGAAACTGGTTGGTGATTTTTATTGAATTAATTACAGCTTTTATTAAACTTGTTTTCAAATACACGGACTGGTTTATGCAAAATAATATTCAGCCCAGTCGCTCTTAGTTGTTATGAGGAGTGTCAAGAATAATTAGTACCGTTGCTTAGGTCATGATTCTTACCCTATTAAATGAATGATTGGCAGTTTTTCTCGGATATCAGTGATTTTAGACATTCACATGTGGAATTAGTTTCATTTATTAAATATAAACAAAATGAAGAGAGAAAAAAAAAGAGGAAAAGTAAAGGAAAAAAGAAGAGAGGAAAAAAAAAACAGCGAAAGGATAACGCTTCATAAGGATACATATAAATTACTATGTTTATTTAATTAATCGAACATTCTGTGTCTTTTTGTTTAAATAGCGTGGTTAATGAAGCTGTTCCCTCCATAAGAAAATAATAAGATCTATAGCCAAGTTCATGATCTTGTACTCTTTTCTTTTTTGTTATTATTTGCCATCATTTCTTGCTTCTGAAACAAAAATAACAGATGCTAATAAAAATAAATTTGCAACTTAAATTTTTCTTTTTATTCAATGAGTAATTTAAAATTATGGTTCTATTTTAAGTATCTTAATAAAATAAGTACCAATGTATTGTTATATCACATATTTTCTCAATTAAAGTTAGACCTTGTATAGGTACCACAGTTTAGGTACTCCCTCAAACCATCCTCACGGATTGAGAGGTCCAAATCTATAAAAAAAATCTCTTGCTAAAATGAATAAATAAATTAAATAAAAAAACACCTTTCATCATCAGACTATTTGTTCTTACGCACACCATGTGTGCAAAATATTCTTTATTGTGGATGTTAGAAACAGTGTGGCTAAACAAGTCAAAACTGCTAGATAAGCCAAGAGCCTCTTAAGCTTTATACATTATTGCAGCTATTTCTCCACAATTTACTGTAGACATAATGAATAGCTTTTCTCCGTCAAACCCTATCTTCCACTAATCAGAATGAAGACTAGCGGTTGTCAAAATGAGCGCCTTGGTTATCGCATATGGCCTGCATGTGTGCGTGAAATAGGAAACGGTTTCAGGGTGGCAGTGGGGGATGCGAGCAAATTTTAATTTTCCCTCGAGCTGATAAGCTCCATTGCTTTAATGACAAGTTACGAGGGGGCCACTGATGAACGATTATTGCCTGCTTGGTGACAACAGATGCATCAGGAAGTGTTCGACTAGGATGGTAGCATTTCTCATGTGCCATCGTGGTTTGGAATCGGAAAGCTTCTCAGAGATGTGAAAGCGTCCAGTTTTGGAATGATAGCGAATGTGCTCTTGTTCGATTGCAAACATGAATAAGTAATTTTCGGGATAATTAAACCAGGAACAGGAGAAGAATGTAATTGAAACAAGTATATTATGCGTAGGACATTAATTTAAATCACTAATTAATTTACCATTATTTTTAAACTGCGTTATCGCATTTATTTTCTAAAAACGATTGGTGGTGCAGTCTATTTTCTTACAACAAGGCATTGTAACGACAGGGTGCAAAATAGCAACAGTCCTCCTATAATAGTATACATTCTAACACGGTTTCCATAGAACACGGTGTAAAAATAGCAAGTCCTCTTGCAACACGGAATGAGTTAAATTTACCATGGCTACACGTGGTTTAAATGTTTTCTTTTTAATATAGAATTCTTAAGATGGTGTCAATTCTGACAGAAAAAGTAAAAGTAAAAATTATTAAAATTCTAAATATTTAAAATAAAAAGCAGCCATAGACGATTTCATCTGTTTTAAATTTTAAAATGCAGACCTCTTATCAGGACATAATATTTTTACCTAATAGCAGGAATTCAATATTTTGAGTTTTAGAAAAGTATTGCAGTGGAAACAATGTTTTACATTTTTCATTTGTAAATATAACGCTTTTCAAAATTATACGCATATTTTCAATCATTTGAGAGGTTAGTACTAAAATAAATACTTGGAATCTAAAAATAAAATAAACAATTGAATTTACAATATCTTTATCAAGAAAACTTTTATATTTTTATTCCTTCACATGCTTCAGAAACTAAGCCTTCGTTTTGTTCAACATTCTAAAATCACCTGTTCTCGTATTAGAACATCTCGTATTATATAACTTAGAAGAAAGTACGAAAAAAATTTAGCTGAATAAAAATGCATTTCATACTTTAAGAGCTTCTCAGAAATCCCAATTTATGAACTTGAACTATTTTTAATCACTTTAAAAATGTTAAACCTACCTTCTTTCTGATCGCCTAGTTTGACACCATCATCATGTTGGGAAAGAAATGTGTTTATTATTATTATTCCGTTTAGAACATGGTGATTCTTATACAACTCATTTTCTTCGAACCTTATAACATTTTCGCTATTTTTAGAATATATTGTAATCAGTTTAACCATCTTTTCTCTCGCTTTTCTCAGTTTCGTAATTAAAGTCAAGATGCTCCCGTTTCCTTCATGGAATTATTCCTCGGCCGCTTCGTTAATGAAATACAGGATTTAATCGTTAAATCTTCGCATATCATAAAAGCGACCCTGCGGATAATCAAATTTAATGCAAGCTCTGGTCCTTTCCCTTACCTGACTTCTATTATATTACCATGACAAAGGAAGCGAACGTTTACGTTACATGGATATTTCGGTGTCACTATCTTAGCTTATATCTTTCATCTGACGTTAACCAAATGCTTGTACTCGTTCCTCTATTTATTAATGCAAGAAGGTTCCTTGATTTTAAAAGATATCTAGATACAGTGGCGAATCCAGGGGAAGGGCTATCGGGCTGCAGCCCCCCCCCCCAGAGCTAAACCAAATATCTTAGTTTAATTTAAAATCACTACAACTGTTTGATCTTAATTTTCATTTTAAAAAAATAGTAATAAAATCGTGACAACATTGCTTTCTGACTTGACAGGCTCGAAAATTTTCCACTTTTCTAGTCATTCCACTTGCACTTGTAGCGTTGGCGCGGTCGAAAACATTTTTTGGCTAGTTAGTTCATTGTATTTTTTATTAAATTATCGAAAATATTGTAGCGTTCTTTATTATTCTTATTGTCACGAGAGGAAAACCTGTAAAGTTAAAGTATTTTGGCTTATATAAGCCATGAGGTTTGACATTCGTCACTACGATACAAAATTTTTATGACCTCGGCCGCCCCCCCCAAACCCGAATCCTGGATTCGCCACTGTCTAGATATGAATACGAAATTGTTTGAGGAATGTGTTTATTGAAGAAATTATATATATATATATATATAAACTCGCTTATTGTTATTGATTTCGTTATTGTTATTGTTATCGATTTGTTATAAACTTATAACAAATTTCTTGATATAAGGAACAAAACTTTTTACCTTATCAGTTTTCTTTTTCTCATTCAAACAAATACGGCTAATTAATGAAAATTTGGAACCAAAATTAGCAAAAAGATATAACTTTTCAAAGTATATTTTTATAGTCAGCAACAACTCTACTTGATACCACATAGGAAGCTACAAACGACCGCATCACCGATACATGACATAATACATAATTTTGAGCGTATTAAGCTCCAGATAGAGTCTCGCGAAATTAAATAAATTTTGTTATCATAATAAAGTTTCACTCCACGGAATATCGATTATAAACTCTCAAAACTGAATATTGTTCAAATATATCATTTGCTCTTAAATAACTTAGGATTGATTATATTCAGGACTGTTTAACTGTAAGTAATGACAGACTATGTAGTTTTTCCCGCACAGTCAACTTGAATTGTCACTGACTACAGAATTTCTCAAAATTATTATTTAATTGTTACTATTAAGAATATTTGTTTGCTACGACGATCTTTATATTTGAACCATCAAGACAGGAGTATTTTTTTTTTTTTTTGCTACGACGATCTTTTCTTTACGACTGCTAAGTTTTTATTATTTCTCAATTTACGCATAAAATTATGGACGGAAGCCGGAACGTTTTTCAAAGCATGAATTTCAACCATGACTTTGATACTGGATAATTTATCAAGTATAAATATTATCCTGCGCTAAAACTGAATAGAATGGGGAAGACACAACCATTGTTATTAAGACTGAGTGTAATGTCTTTGCCAAATTACTATTTATATCCTCTTGGAGATAATTCTAATGAATTTTTTGGGTGTCAATGCCTTTGTCAGAAGCATCCAGTTATAAAAATATATATAACGAATCAAACTACGGGAAGCATCCAGTTATAAAAATATATATAACGAATCAAACTACGGGAGGCATCCGGTTATAAAAATATATATAACGAATCAAACTACGGATTATTTTGAAGTTCGTTACAACGACGTGCAACTTTTATTAAGTGCCATCAAAAATTTCCCAAAATTCAAGAAAATATAATTTTTTTTCAATATTTCACAATTTTCGAAATGAAACTTTTTTTTACCTTAATTTCGTCAATAATTTTTTTCTACATAATATTATTATCAGTAATTAAAAATAATCTTACATAAGGTGTATCTTAAACGCTGTAAGCAAATAAAAAATCTTGAACTCAAGTTAAAGCTTATGCTTCAGTGGCAATTCAGTTGATGAATTTGCTTCGGCATACCTCTTTAGAACGCTTCACATAGAAAATTCTGTTGCCCCGAATCTTTCTCAAAACATATAATTATGACGAGTCTACCTCGTTTAGTTTTTCCTTCGTTCTTTCCATCCAAACGGCGTCATTTGGAACGAAATAACAAAAGCCTACATATATTCCGCTTAATCGTTTCACGGTCAATTATTGGAAACCTGTGTTTTATATTTTTCAGCGTTCTGAAACAATGACTGTTTTTGCTTCGTCTACTGCAAATTATAGGTTGTGTTGCGGAATTCATCAATTTATGCGTCGAATTGCATACTATCGTAATTTTCTCTGTCCACAGCTTCGCTTCGATTTGTGATATTCGGTTTAAATGCTTCTGTTGCACTTAGCATAAACAACTTCGATCGTAGTAATTTAGTATTCTGAAAGTAGCTTAATATGTTTGTTATAGTGCAGTAACTACTCAGTAGGTACTTGGTTTAAGAAGATTTGCATAAAGACGCAACTTTGCTTTGACCAAAAAGTGATTTGTTTACTCTAACTAGCAATTTGACTTGCTGCAGGTAGATTTTATTTCCCTTATTAAAATTTTTAAAGAAAAAATATTTGAAGGTTATCAGATTGACAGGGTATATTTTAAGACCATTTTAAAAGATTATGTATGGGTAATGGGATAAAAGAAAAGTTTACCCAAAAATAACAAATTTAAAATAAAAGCATAATTGGTATATTTTTCAAACTATGTGAAATTATTTATTTGGGGGATTTGCAGGATGTGATGTTTAGAATAAGATCATATGTAGGCCTATAGATTTATACCAATCTTGAATTTAATATCTTTAGTTACACATATATAATTCCGATTAGCGAGTGCATCATTCCTTTATAAAACAAATCATGGTTTTGATTTAATATGATTTTATTGGGCAAAAAAGAATAAAAAAAGAAGTTCATGATATTAGTTAGTAGTTTTAGATGGTTAATTCTTCTTGAACTAGAAAATCACCCGTCATAGTATGACGGGTGCAAATTGCCTCTTCATTCGAGAGATTTCCTGTCAAATCTGACGTGTTTAAATAGATATATATGCGAAAGAAATGTTTAACATTGATTGAAAACAAATAAAATAAACATATGTATTATGACAGGAAATAAAATATTTTTTTTATTTACATATTTCTTTATTCAAAAACCTCTTGGTAAACAGCATTCAGTGTGAAATATTTTTCGTTATTTAACAATTTTCCTTGTACTTCAGATGTTTTTGTGTAAATTTTAATGATGCCAAAAAATATTATCACATTATATCATCACGATTGCACTAAATAATTAGCTGCATCGTGGCGACCAAACTAAATCACGCGCATGATATACCACTGACGTAATTTACTACTTTCGATTAGAAAACGGAAATTAATTTAAAATATATGATTAATATAATTTAAAATTTCTCGAGAACTATTGATCATAGCGAGATAAATTTTATATCAATCGATAGCAAATTTTATTTCACTATTTTAGAGCTATTAAATTTGAAATTAGAACGACAATTACTCTTTTAAATTTAAAATTACTGAAATTTAGGTTCTCGAACAATGAAATAATGCTGTTTAACGTCTCGCAGTGCTATGGCGCGAGTTTTATTGTTGGTGACGTCAGAGTGTTACCGGAGGATCTTTGCTATTATATTAGTAATTTAAATGAACAACACAATTGCGTTTTGTCAAACAACCAATACTGTAGGTCCAGAAAAACATAGCAAGAATTTAACAAGTGGATTCTTCTTCTGGATTTTTTACCAATTTGTCAGAAGCAAAATGGATAGTGTTTTTTAAAACTTTTAATTTAGTCTTTTGTCTTCGGAGATGCAATTGGAATTCTAACTTTATTTCAGTAAAGTGGTTTGTGACAGAATTGCTCAAAGTTTCTTCGGGTCAACTGTTTTACGTTTTCAAACAGTTGACCCATATTTAGAATAAGTTATTTCTTAAAGTAAAATCTTACTTTAAAGTTCAAAAGAAAAAAGTTTTTTACCTTAGCTTTAATGATGAAGGAACTTCTAACCAAAAAAAATTAACAAAACAATAAAAAAATACTTGGATCTTTTACATCGTACATCATTAAAAAATATGCATCATTAAAACCATGTACTTCTTTAAAAAGTAACTCAGCACTCAGACCATTATCTTTGAAACGACAATTTTCTGAATTTTAAGAAAAATATTCATCTTCGTATGATGATCGTTCCGGAATTTCTGATAAAAATATTGCATACCTTCGAAGTTAGGTTAAAATTTACATTAATAAACATCTCATCAGAATTTTAAAGAACTTGCACCATTCGGCTACTTTCAGTGTCCCAAGCAGTTTTATGTATTTTCTGCAACTCTAGATTCAATGGTGTGCGAGATACGTCTGCAACACATAATTAAATGTGTATCGTCTTTATCGTTATAAATTAGTTTTACAATGAAAAAGGGAAAAGTAAATAATCTTTAGTGTACAATATAAAGCATGGTAAAATGATTCCCATGCACTCTGCTGTCTTTTCATTTTAGTTGTTCTTCTTATTACGTCGAAACAAAACAAAAAGAACTGTGAATAGAAATAAATTAAACTTTGTAGAGGCACGAGACTCATGTTTATATGGAATGCCGCTGTTGAAGAATTAATTCAATTTCAGGAACCATTTTTATTAGATGGCTAAGTTCCACGACACAGTACATTAAAAGGTACAAGACGCAAGACAGAGAACAACAACACAACGCAAGTACACAGAAGAAGAAGAGAGAGAGGCATCACGGGAAAAACCCGGATGGCTCTAGTAGCGCCACCTACCATAAAAAGGAGAAGGCAGTGAATTGTAACCGCTACAACTTAAAATACCATGGAATTATTCTTCATTTGAAAGACAAGTTTTTTTTCTTTAAATATAATCTCTTCATTTAATAGTACTAATAAGAATAGAAAAGTAAAACTTTCCTATGAGGCATTTTGTAAGTTAATTCTAAATAACGAAGGCATCCACTAATGGCAAATAATATTTTTTTTAAGTCATATTCAGAAAAGCATCGAATTGATGCAGACATATTGACTGAGAGTAGTAGAACCTTCCCGCAGGAAATAATAATGGTTATTCTTCAGCCTTTTATAATTGAAACCAGCGGGAGTGTTCTCCCCTAAACTTTCTCGTATAATTCCCCAAAAAGGTGCCGTTTCTCCTTCCCCCGCGTGGCTAAAAAAATTCGAACCTACTGTTATCCAGAATCTAATGATTATCAGAAGGTTTTTCATTATAGTGATTGAAAAATGTCTAGGTAAAGAATCGCACACTGCTAGATTTCACTCTTGCCGTCTCAAGGACTAACTGAAGTAATTCGCTCCTTTAGCGTGCACAGAAGATTGCTTCCAGTGCGCATGCGCGTGGAGATAACGGATTTGTTTCAGTAGTAAATTATACAGACCGACAGACAGTCAACCCTTTGACGGATTTGGCCCAAAATTTGATACGGACCTACATTCATGACGATAAAACTGTGTACCAAATTTTATCCATCTAGCTATTCAAGTTTTTGAGTTATAGTGTTCACATGACTTCGGACATACAGACTTCCCGTTGACGAATTTTGTCCAAAATTTGACAGAAACCTACAAATTATGTTTAAACACCACATACCAAATTTCATCCCCGTAGCTCTAATAGTTTTCGTCTTATCGTGTTCACAGACACACAGACAGACATAATTCCCAAATTGTGTTTTTCGGAATCAGGGAGGTCTAAAACGTGGAGATTCGTCAAAATCTCGAGTTCGAATTTTTTGATGATTACAATACTTTCTCTTTGTATACTTCGTATACGAGAAAGTAAAAAAAAAAACCTGAATCACCATTAAACATGAGCTCCACTTTAATAGAAAAAGAAGTATCAGTAGAATATTAATTTTCCATTGCTTGAAAAATCGATCCGAATAATTTAGAAACCGTTCAGAAAAGGACAAAAGAAGAGAGGAAAATAAATTTTGCATCGGATTTGACACATATTAATCGATATTTTAACATCATTATTACCTTAAAAGAACAGCGCCATTCGGTTTTGAAAGGAGAAATATTTCATCGGGAATTTTCGAGAACTGGCAGGGAGAAAAAACTTCCCTTTTTCGTAAGTTCCTTTATATTTTTAAAAAAATGAAACGAAATTTGATAGATTAACTTCAATTAAAAATCGCGAACTGTTTTTCGTTTTTAAATACGTTAAATTAAATAACCTGCAGCTTCCTTTCAGCAATATAAAATCCATTGGTAA
Source organism: Araneus ventricosus (assembly GCA_013235015.1). Taxonomy (NCBI): domain Eukaryota; kingdom Metazoa; phylum Arthropoda; class Arachnida; order Araneae; family Araneidae; genus Araneus; species Araneus ventricosus. The sequence goes on along the minus strand of BGPR01001604.1, from coordinate 115,142 downwards.
TTAATGAGTTTTAGTTTGTTCCCGCTGTTTCGTAAATATTTGAGATCATATCAAAATTATTATCTAAATTGAAACCAGCGGGAGTGGCCTCCCCGAAACTTTCTCTCATACGACCAGTAATGTGGGGTGGGTAAACACCCAGTTGGTAGGTAAATATTTTTAGGGTATTTACCCAAGGCCCGGTTATTTAGAAGAAAAAAATATATGAATGGTGATTTACAATGAAACATATAAAATTTATGAATTCCCAAATACTTAATATTTTGCGAAAAATATTAAGTTTCGCAATTTTTACGCGCGCTGAAGTACCATAACTTTACTTAACGTTTTTGGGTACTCTAGATATCACACACGATTTCACCATACCTCTGGTTAATCACAGGCGTCCATTTGGAGAATGTCATAGGGAAGTTTCGTTTTGGGGGTTGCCATTATTTCCGAAGCGCGTGTTTCGGCTCGTTACAATTTCCTTCGTAGACCGCCAAGGTCAGAAGCCAACTATACTAACTTGAGTAAAATAAGCGAAACGCTCGCCAACACACGGTCGTAATGTGCATTTTGAACCAAATATGCAATTTGAACACCTTTTTTTCAACGGATTGAAACGAAATTTGAGCACAGATCTATAATTAATATTAGCAAACGTCATACCAATTTTTATTTATCTAAGCCAAAGGGTTTAGGAGATATAATTTTTACAAGTATGCGATTATACAGACCAACAGACAGTCAACCCTTCGACGGATTTTGTCCAAACTTTGATACGGACCTACATTCATGATGATAAAACTGTGTGCCAAATTTTATCCATCTAGCTATTCAAGGGTTTGAGTTATAGTGTTCACATGATCGCAGACAAACAGACAGACAGACTTTCCGTGGACGGATTTTGTCTAAAATTTGATAGAAACCTACAAATTATGTTTAAAGACCACATACCAAATTTCACCCCGTAGCTCTAATAGTTTTCGAGTTATCGTGTTCACAGACAGACAGACATAATTCCAAAATTGTGTATTTTGGACTCGGGGAGGTCTAAAACGTGGAGATTCGTCAAAATCTCGAGTTCGAATGTTTTGACGATTACAATACTTTTCTCTTTGTATTCGAGAAAGTAAAAACATCGCATCTGGGCTACAGTTTTCCAAAATCCCTTCTTCTAACTTCGTTCATCAAAAATTATCAAGTCCACCTAATTATTTCCCAAATTTATCGGTTAAGAATGTGTTTATGTCACTAATGTTTCGAAAAGTCCAGTCTTAAATTATGAACTGGTCTAATAGATTGAAACGACGCGGCGAGGATTATCCTTGATAAATAAACTGGAGATTCAACGAAATTCCATCACTGCTCAGATACAGGTTCTGTCTTGTTATACAAACTGCACGTTTTATCGATCCTGAAAAACTTGAAACAGTGTTAAAGTCATTGACCATGTTTACATTAATCGTCATAGGTATGCGACATTGCGTCTAATCAATAAATTGTAAACTAATCTAATGTGCAAATTGTGCTGGACGTGAAGTGCCTAGTTTATCTATAGAAATAAATAGAACTGACGTAATAAAATACTTCATAGCGCTGGCCAATTCATTTATTAAAATTAAATGAGAAGCGAGAAAGAGGCAGATATTTATTTGCATTACTTTAAAAGTGCGTGATTCTGAATTCCATTGACATTATCTTCTTGATGTCTACCTTTCATTTATTTCCTGCCAAGTAGTATCCATAAGAAGTAGCGAATGAAAGATAAGCAATTTTTACTTAATAAATAATACCTTTTGGGGTCGCGAAAAACTTTTACACAAAGTGAGAGGGTCGGAAATGTGCAGTGGATTTCAAAACGAAAATGACGGAGCTAACTTGACGTGTAATACATGATCATGAATTGAACTTCATTGAAAACAAGACATTTTTTAACCCTAAAAAAATGATTGGATGTTTTTACACAGTCTGAATGCGTAAGACCATTATTGATTATAATTAGTATAAAACTTGGATTTTCCAATTGTGTTATAAAACCACCTATTGTGAACAAAATTAATGTAGAATTTACTCATAAGAAAAAGAACAGAGACAGGAGGGAAGCATTCTTGTATCGGGTATTAAGCGAGTAATTTTAACACCGCTTTCTATTTCAAAAATTAAACCTTCTTTTAATTTAGATTTTTTTTTTTGACGCAGACTTACGTCTCTCCATAGTGGTCTAATGGTATGTCGGGGAAGGAAAAAATTATGCCGCTTTTCGTGGTATTTTTAAACGCTTAAAGCTCTGCAACCAAATAACATGGAGAGTTGGTTTCAGTTTCAGTTAACAGAGAAAGGTAGACATTGAAGATTGCAAAAAGAATTTCAGAATTTGTAATTATGGTTTAGTCTAGTTGCAAAGTTGGTGAAAATCGGGAAGAATTTTGATGACGTCACAGCGACCGATGCGCGTTGTGAGCGGTGTATTAACTGGATTTTAACAGATTAATAGTTAATTCATTTCGGATTAATTAATTCATTCAGATTAATTGATTTAAGAGAGAAAGATCATCGAGCATAAGACATAGGTCAAAATCACATAGAGCTACTTTAGTCACAGTTGAGTAATCGATTAATTAACTGTCCTTAATTAATTATTATTAACAATTGTTAATTAGATTAATTGATTTAACAGAGAAAGGTCATAGGACATAGGTCAAAGTCACTTAGAGCTAATTTAGTCACAGTTGAGTAATCGATTAATTAACTGTCCTTAATTAATTATTAATAATAATTATTAATTAGATTAATTGATTTAACAGAGAAAGGTCATAGAGCATAGGACATAGGTCAAAGTCACGTAGAGCTACTTTAGTCACAGAAAATCACAGTTGAGTAATCGATTAATTAACTGTCCTTAATTAATTATTATTAACAATTGTTGATTTAATTGAGCTGTCCTGTCCATCGATTTACTTGAGTTGAGTTGGTTTTTATTTTCATTTAACAGAGAAAGGTCATAGAGCATAGGTCAAAGTCACATAGAGCTACTTTAGTCACATAGAACAATTTTAGTCACAGGAAGTCACAGTTGAGTAAGGTAAGTAAGTCTACGCCCCTCAATCCCAGCGAGGCAGCATCCCGCCGATTTTTTTTTTTTTTTTTAATAAAAGGGAAAATATTTTTAAAAATTTATTCGAATGGGTATTTTTTCTTGATCATCCGTTTTGTAACATGAAAATCGTTGGTTAATGTGTTATTGTAAGACGCATTTATTATGGAAAATGAGCTTCGGAGTACGACAGTTGCTCAACGGTCGTCTGGTCAAATGGATAAAAGAAACTGAGCAAACAGGACGTTCCTGTTTATCGCGCGTCCACTCAGCGATAAATTATTTATTTTTAATCATCTTCCCCTTTATTCAAAAAGAGTGACTAAAGACGATGTGCATCATCGTGTCGAAGGAGTGGTCAGCGGAAGACAAACATTCTTATCGCCAGCGACTGTTCAGTAAGACATGTTTCCTAATCCGGTGTTAAAAGATTTTAAGACAGTCGACTTGAGCGGGTTGCATTTAACAGATGTTAATTAATAAAAGAAATCACGAAACGACTGATAACTCGTTAAAGCGATAGAATATTATAAGGAATGTCGTTGTGAAAAAGATATACGATATGATGTTAGTTGCAAAATTTGCTGTCATCTCTCAGTGAGTCTTTCAATACAACCATTCTTCAAAGGAAATTAAATTCTCCAAGAATTTTAATTAAATTTGTTCGTGCTGTTCTTATGAGAGAAAGTCTCTTTTGTGTATTATTTTTAACAGTGAATATGAATATGAAGCATTATGCATGACTGTTGTTCGAGCACAAAAATACTAAATTCCTTTTAGTTGCTTGTTTATTTCAGTTACGTAAATATTCAAATAGAATTAACTTTCTTTTCTGTTGGTATTCTTATATTGTTTGCGTATTCTTGAAGTTCAACCTTTCTTATTCTTAATGTCAATACGCTGACAAACTTGTTAATCGAATTATTTTTCAATGTAAATATTACAACTGTTTTTAGTAAAAATCGTTATTTTAAGAAATAATAGGGTATAAAAATATTTTTTTCATGTCTGCGGAAAAGGTTAACTCTTTTTCAGCATTGTGTTCGAATATAGACAGAAAGGAAGATCGTCTTGAAAATTAAAGAAAGCTAAATTTTAATAGTGTTTCTCATTTTTTTCTCATTTTTCAATACTGTTAATACACATTTAGTTCTCTGTATTATCTTACATGCTAGAAGTTTAAAGAAGGGCAAATTTAAGAATTTATGTATGTACTTTTCCCCATTATCTATCTTTTGATTCCTAAATGCAGATTTGATGGAGATACAGAAATCGCGTTGCCGTCGGAAATGTACAAATTATACTGACAACTATTACAGTCAAATATGTGTTCGTATTAGCTTTCTTTATATCTGCATATGCTTTCAGCTATTATGTGCTAAAACAGTGGTGATTCGATGACTTTATATTTCTATAATTTTTTGAAGAGCTTGTGATATTCGTAACGAATAAAAAAACATATTTGTAGAATTATTAAAATATTTAAAGAAAGAAATTACTTAGATTAAAAAATCGTTTGGTCATAAAAGAAATTAATTTTAAAATATCGTTTGGTTGAAAAAGAAATTAATTAAAAATATCGTTTGGCATAATTATTTCCTAAAGGTTATAAAAATAGTTTGGCAACGATATATTGTTTTTTTGCTAACGTTGCCTAGCAACGGAAAAGAATAATAAGAGATTGAACATGGAATTGGATGTAAGTCAGTGATGTAACGTTTGTGTGTAAGTGTATGTGTTTGTTTTACATGTTTGTCCAATAAATATATTATTTTTGATAAAGAAGGATCTATGATTCTTCATATTATGCTGAAATACATCGCAAGCTCAAGAATAATGCAACTTTTTGCTAAATAGAATTTCCACATAGTTATTATTATTATGTTCGGTAAGTTCAAAGAACAATTATACCTTTTTTAAGGCTCAAAAAGATGAAATTCTTTATTTAAGATAAAATTGTTTTCTTCTGCTACATATACATTTTGAGAAGATACCGTGTTAAAAACCTGAGCAATTCTTGTACATTTCTCGCTGTTACCTTAGCATATTTGCGTATTCAGGACCAAAAAATAATATGATTGTTTTCTTTTTAAAAACAAATATTGTTTCAAGCGATTAATCTACTGGTTTTCTCATTTAATGTAATAAATTTATTGGAAAATTAAGATAAAAAATCATGGCCAAAAATCATCCTAACTGTTTTCTCTGCCCTTTTTAAACGCTTGAAATATTTCCTCACCTTTTGGTAGTCAAAGGTGTGGTCCTGTGCATTACTCCCAATGAATAACGCCTGTTTCACTTCAAAAAGGGCCGATCAGCAGTTACTTTCCCTTTCATTCGCCGTATATACTTTGCTCAGGTGGATTTCGATCCCCTTTGACCTTATGTGAGCTCGAGTGACCTTTGACCTGCATTGTTAAGACCCCATTCCTATTCCGATTGGGGCGAATGACTGGCGCCCGATTGTTGCTGCAAAGGATTATTGGGTGGGGGGGTCGGGGGGCCCTTTAAAATGGTATTCTAACGTCGATAGTGAAAATAGAAGAACAATTTTTATTTTAATGTTACATACTCCCTCTGGATCATTCAATATGCTGAATATCACAATATAGGGGGTTTGCAAACATTCATTTTATCAAAAAAAAGAAACCATTCGAGATGTTTCTTTGAGTTTTTATAAATTTCAGATTGTTTTGTTGGTCAATATAACCTACCTGATAAATTTATCGAAACACATTCGAGGGGGGGGGGCGACAGAATCAGTTTATGTTGCATATGAGTGATGCACGTTCTTCACAACCAATCTACGTTAGTGACTGTACCGGTTGAGTGTATGGTGTAGGAGAAGCAAAATTCCTCTTGGAAGATACAATATTAGAGCACTTATTTCACTTTTTAATGACAAAGAGGAATGCAAAGTACTTTTTCACCGGCATCTTTTATCCTTGATACTCTTCTGCATCTTGCAAAAGTAAGAAATGGCATGTCGTCACAGAGCAGCGTAAAACAATGTGCTGTTGGAAATAAAATGGCATGCACGTTTGTGATGCTACTGTGGCGTCACGTGAACTAATTGTAATAAAGTTCATTTGCAGTGATTTTTAAATTATGCTCATCTCTCATTTACCATTTTTTATGGATACATCTCGGGTGCTATTCTTATCATCTGATCATGGCTCAAAATTTTGGGTCTTCTCCAAACTTATCTTACCTCAGAACGAGAAATTAATTTAGCTAAGTAATCTAAACTAAGCCATATGCTAAAATTTTATTAAAATAAGTATACTCTTGTAGTATTTAATCGATAAAATTGCACCATGTTTCAAAAATATTCCCATAAAAAGCACACGATTTCCCTAAAAAGAACCAGCGGGAGTGTTCTCCCCTAAACTTTCTCGTATACTTCCCCAAAAAGGTGCCGTTTCCCCTTCCCCCGCGTGGCTAAAAAAATTCGAACCTACTGTTACCCAGAATCCTATGACTATCAGAAGGTTTTTCATTATAGTAATTGAAAAATATCTAGGTAAAGAATCAAATTCAAAGAGGTGCGTACCGATTTTCCGCTCTTGCCGTCTCAAGGACAAACTGACGTAATTCGCTCCATAGCCTTCGCGTGCACAGAAGATTGCTTCCAGTACGCATGCGCGTGGAGATAGGATTCTTTTTCAAAAGTAAATAATACAGACCGACATACAGTCAACCCTTTGACGGATTTCGCCCAAAATTTTATACGGACCTACATTCACGACGATAAAACTGTGTACCAAATTTTATCCGTCTAGCTATTCAAGTTTTTGAGTTATTGTGTTCACAGACAGACATAATTCGAAAATTGTGTTTTTCGGACTCAGGGAGGTCTGAAACGCGGAGATTCGTCAAAATCTCGAGTTTGAGTTTTTTGACGATTACAATACTTTCTCCTTGTATACTTCGTACACGAGAAAGTAAAAAGCATACGATTTTCCTAAAAAGAAAAAGAGTGGAAAATAAATAAATAAATTCTCCCTCGCACCACCGGTACTTTTGAAACATTTATTTCGCTTGTAACGCATTTTAACATCCTCTATAAGCACAAGAAACGACATTCGTTCTCTGAACTTAGCATACATTACGCCTAGCAGATAAAGAATTACTCGTAATGGCCTCTTCAGCCCTATCATTCACTTCTCTGCCTCAAGAGCTACCAGAAGTGAAAAAAAAAGACCCCAAAAGGGGGGGGGGGTGATGCCAGATTGTCATCGTCGCACACTACAAGGATTTTCTTTCATGTTGGCGTGCGTGCCTCAATCGCTGGCGGCAGGGGTGTGACTCCCATGCGTCCTGGAGTTGTGACACTTGAAGGAGATGACAAGGGCTCTTTGATCCTTTTATCCAGTGCCTCCCTCTTTGGGGATGGCAACTGCCGTCACTCACGGGTCATGTAAATTATGGGGAGAGGCTGATTTTGATGGAAAGCTTCTTCCTTTCGATTCATAAAGTAGCCCCTTTTTTGTGTGTATTCCATGTTTTCGCTGCGATTCTGTTTCCGCATTGTGCTATGTCCAAAGCAAGTTTTAGATGTGTAGATCTTTATGGTTAAGTCAAAGCAATATTTCCGTATTGTAAATGTTTAGCTTGTATCAATGGCAAATCCGGGGGGCTATCGGGCTACATCCCCCCCCCTCAGAGCCAAACCAGAATTCTTGATTTTATTTAACATCATTACAACTGTTTTTTTTTTTTCTTAATTTCTCTCTTTAAAAAAATAATAAAAACGTTTCAACATTGCTTTCTAGCTTGACAAGCTCGACAATTTTCTTACTTTTCTAGTCATTCCACTTGTACTTGTAGCTTTGACACGGCCGGAGACATTTTTTGGCTAGTTATTTCATTGTAATTTTTATTAAATTATCGAAAGTATTGTATTGTTCTTTATGATTCTTATTGTCAGATGAGTCAAGTCTGTAAAGTTAAAGAGTTTTGCTTTACTTTAGCCTTCAGGTTTGGCATTCATCACGACGATAGAAAGTTTTTATGACCTCAGCCCCCCAAGACCGGAATCCTAGATTCGCCACTGGCTTGTATAAATACTTGACGAATTTACTTGAACCATTTCATCACGTCTCATATTAAATGAAAAAGAAAAAAGTGAATGGCTTCTGTTTCATTTGATAGCTGCTTAAAATTAGGGCCAATCTCGCGGAAATCAGATCTAGTAAGTTGAAAGAAGTATCACATTAATTAAATTCGTGGCTGCTGACTTGATTTGATTTGTTAGAATAACTTCCATGTTCCAAGGTACTGATTAATAATTGTAAACGGTGTTCCTTTGACTAGGATTGCTGCCTGAACTTCCAAACTACATTAACATGAGAACGACAGTAGATTTAACGTACGTCATGTCCACATACACATATCTTAAGTGGAATTGGGTCTCGAGTCCGCGATCCTCTGATCTAGAAATCGAGACATTGCCACCAGGCCACCTGGGCCGCAAAAGCCCCCCCCACACACACACATCTCTGAAACTTAAAAAAAATTGGGATATAAAATAACACAAATATCCTTTAAAACATCATCATTTTGTGTTTTTTACCCCACTCACAGTCTTTGAATCTACAGTTACAATTGATAAAATTTAGCAAAATTAATTTAAATATTAATTGAAATTAAAATAAAATAAAACTATTTTTTGCATTAAATAGAAAGGCGCATATGCAGCTACTTCTAATGAAATACAAAGACAAATACTAGAAAAAACATAAATTTGAATTAAAAAGAAAAATAAATAAAAGAAACAGAAAAAGTAAACAATAATAATAATGATAACAATACACCTTTTTACGCGCTCAACACAGCAGCAGTAAAGTGATTGCGTAAACAAAATTTTCCTAAAGATAACACAACAAAAACTATAGTATTAAATAGCAAAGATTCTCTAATAATTGAAACACTTAATAAAAATTAGAAATTAATCAAAATGGAAAAGAACTAGAATGGCGCACTCTTCGGAGACCACACGCCATTCGTAGTTCAAAATTGGACAAATTTTCTGTAGAAAGGAATGACAAAAGTCAAAATTTAATCCTTTCTGTGGTCTGAATTTGTCCAGTGACCAAATAAAGAAAAATTCTTTTAACAAATTCCCCAATCCAAAATCAATAGAGAGAAAAATGTAAATATTCACCCTCTTTCAAAACCAAAGCCAAGAAGAAGTCTTTGAATCTACCGTTTATAAACATAGTCTGACTGTAATTTTTTCTTCAGACAATAAGACATCAACTCTATAAAAGCAATAGTTCTCGTTCTAATAAGGATTTACAAAATCGCTGGCCTCATATGTAGCAAATGTAATTTGACACTTTTGGTTGAAATCTTAGATGATGCTGAGCACTTTTGTGCTTGGTGAAATATTTTTAATTCAAAGATGTAAAACAAGTTATAATTGAAAGCCAATGATATTTTATATCTTGCCAAATATATTGTAAAATCTTTTTTAATAAGTAAAAAAAATCGTAAGGGACTTTAATTTCACTTTTAAGTGATGTAAATAAACGATTTTAATACAAGTACTTTGACTTCAAACAGATAAAATCAAACCCCTTTCATGAATCTTTATATAACGATATCATTCTATAAATCTTATTGGAATAGTTTTTATCCTTAATGATTATTGAAAAATCCAATTTAAATGAAAATCTATCCATATAATATTCCTTAATATGGAATTTTCTTAAAGTTTTGTTTTAGAAATTCTGCGTAGAATCTTTGATTTATATCTCCATAAATCAGTCCCAACGTTAATTTAAATAAGTCAATGAAATTTTCTCTTAATATTAAATCCATTTAAACAAAGCGGAAGTAAAAACTTAATTGTGTCATCGTACCGAAATCAGGTTTCAAAAACTATAAATCTCTCTTTCATTCATTTTTCAGAATCGTTTTCATCACATTTCTCGACAGACTTGTTTTTACATCGCAATTTTTTTTTTGTAGTCTTATAATTAATCGCATAAAGCACTGTTAAACTGCCTGGAAAAGTGCCTGAAAGAATTCTTAATTATGCAACCACCAGGGGACTGGCGAAGTGTTGTTTTCTGCTTTCCTACGTTATCTGAGATTCGACATTAAAACTACATTCCACTCGAATAATTCCTTATTTAAATTAAATCATAAGAAGTCCTTCAGAAGAAAACTTATTTTTTTGGAACAGCAAAAGTGATTGAAATCATTTTGTGATTTGAAACAGTTTTTTTTATTTTGTCTTGTAACAAGCGATTTTTTTTGCAGTTCTGAATTGTTACGATATTAAATATATTAAATATTTTAACGTTTATCATGACTTATCTGATTGTAGAAAAGTAAGGTAAAAACTAGAACTGTTATTTTTACCAACCCAACTGTTCTGCTTCATCAGAATTCTGTGTTTGGATTATTCTTTATGAAGTCAAATTTTGTGACGTCACATTCAAATGAAAACTTAATTGTGTACGTCAGCTAACATCGAATTTCTTGTTTCTTTTGACAATGAATTCGAAAATTAAATTACCATGACACATTTGACGAGTCTCACGTGGCATGAATCGATACTGCGAATTTGTTTCTTGGCTATTTTAATAATTTACCGTATATATGCATGATTTAATTTTACTTTAAGTTCTAATATTATATATTTTAAGATCTTAGTAAAGACTTAATGTATTCCAAAATCACTTTCCTTGAACTCCAGTTTCCTTTTATTTCCCGCGTTGGAGGTATATTAAATCTCGCGTTTTGGCATATTTATTACTAAAAGAATATTCTAATTACTGCCACGCGCCCACATAAATCGTGAAATCAGCGACTTGTTGCCGCCATACTTTTCCCTAAAACACTTACGTAATTTACTAAAAATAGCTATTATTCCCTTCACTTTGATCACGAGTCTATATGTTTATGCAGGGATTTGCTGCTCATTTTTGACTTGAAACTTTAATACTATCTGTACGTATATTCCGCCACTCTCATAATATGTTGAGTAATAAATAAAGAATAGCTCTTTATTCGGCCTTTTAATGACTACAACAACGAAAACATTTTATGCATATGATCAGAATTATGACATAACTCTTTCAAAATAAATTTGTTACATTTATATTAGTCATTAGCATAATAAAAACAAGGCACTTGTAAAAAGTAAACTTTTAGATTATCACTTCATCATTTACAAAGTTTTAGTTTCGGAGAGTTAGGTATATTTTTAATGTCTCGTCTCTCAGCTCAGATTGGCTAGTCACAGTTCATACCGCTAGGTGGCGCTGTTCTTACTGATGGTGCGCCTGCGATAGATATGGACCACAATGATCACAGAATTATATTTTTCCTGTATTTAATAACTAATTTTACAGCATTTAGCTAGAAGTAAAATGCGTATAAATACTTTTCAGCCATATCTGTAATTAAATGCAACGTTTCTTTCATTCACTATTTTTTTTTTCCTCTCAATATGTCTTAGTTGTGGGGTGGATGGTGAAATAAATGGATTATAGTATAAACCAGTGGGAGTGTTCTCCCCTAAACTTTCTCGTATACTTCAACAAAACGGTGCCGTTTCTCCTTCCCCCGCGTGGCTAAAAAAATTCGAACCTACTGTTATCCAGAATCCAATGACTATCAGAAGGGTTTTCATTATAGTGATTGAAAAATATCTAGGTAAAGAATCCAATTCCAAGAGATGCGTACCGATTAAAACGCATCTATCGCACACTGCTAGGTTTCACTCTTGCCGTCTCAAGGACAAACTGACGTAATTCGCTCCTTTCGCGTACACAGAAGATTGCTTCCAGTACGCATGCGCGTGGAGATAACGGATTGGTTTCAATACTAAATTATACAGACCGACAGACAGTCAACCCTTTGACGGATTTGGCCCAAAATTTTTTATGGACCTACATTCATGACGATAAAACTGTGTACCAAATTTTATCCATCTAGCTATTCAAGTTTTTGAGTTATAGTGTTCACATGACTTCGGACATACAGACAGACAGACTTCCCTTTGACGGATTTTGTCCAAAATTTGATAGAAACCTACAAATTATGTTTAAAGACCACATACCAAATTTCATCCCCGTATGTCCAATAGTTTTCGAGTTATCGTGTTCACAAACACACAGACAGACAAAATTGTGTTTTTCGGAATCAGGGAGGTCTAAAACGTGGAGATTCGTCAAAATCTCGAGTTCGAATTTTTTGACGATTACAATACTTACTCTTTGTATACTTCGTATACGAGAAAGTAAAAAGATCTTACATTATCAGCAGTATAGCTAAGATATTTATTTACATTTTATAATGATATGTGAAATTTTTTATATATCATTTAATAATTTTGATTTCAACCATTGCAAAAGATTACTGCTTTAAAAGTGTTCTATTTTTAATATTTAAATATCGTTGAAACAGCATCATATTTTTGATCCGAAGCTTTACATGAAAAAATAAGATTCATTAAATGAAAGTTTTATTCCCATACATTCCAAATTCAGCGTAGAGTGCAATTTAAATGTTACATAGAGGAGAGGTGACATTTTCCTTCTGTAAACTAATTACAAACTTATTTTCCTGCCGTGCTTCCAAGATTAAAAAGAAAAGAAATTCAAAACAGCAAAAGATTTTTTTTAAATTCGGAGCATGATGTTCCTACGAATTAAAAAAAAAGATAGAGAAAGAAGGAAGAAAAGACATTAATGGTTTTCTTTCCGAAGTTATGAATATTTTAAGGATGCGGATAGTTGTTCAGTAATTGGGAAAGACGAACAAAATTCGAAACTAAACTTGCACGAAGAGAAAAAGAACATTAAGAGAAGCAGCCGTTCTTTAAGCAAAGAAAAGTGTCTAGAAGCGAAACTTTAAAGATTATTTGAAACATTGTAGCGCTGCGAAGAGGTTTCTATGTATAGGTGCTCCCTGTAATGGATCATTATCAACTGCAGTGTCACTATGGAAACCGAGCACGAGAGTGTGAGATCGATGCTGCTTGGATGTGGAAACCTTTTTATATTAAAATACTTCACTCCCGTATGTATATATGCATAAATACGCGAATGAGATTATGATTCCGTCTGAAGATGATCTTATGTGTGTTTTTCTCTAGTTCAATTTATGTTTCAATTTCTGGATCATGTTTCTTTTATTTCACTTCAGTTGTGATGTTTTATTTAATGTCTGAACAGATATATCGTCGGTTTCTTAATTTAATGCAAAAAATAACCTACGGAGGAAAATGGATTTGCTATTTTACTATATTGAGTTTACCATCGTTGGATTAATATTTCTTTTTGAAGATACCCGAGGGCAATTTTTGGTATTAATCTCATTATATTGGGCTGTCATCAGATAAAGAGAAAGGCGTTACAATTTTTGCAGAAGGAACGACCGCACACCAAATTTCATTCGTCTAGTTTGATCCGTTTTTTAATTATCGTGTTCACAGACAGATAATTCCGAAAGTTGTTCTTTTTCCTGGACTCAAGAACGTCTGAAACAAGGAAATTCATCGAATTCTCGAGGTCGAATTTTTTGACGATTACAATACTTTCTTTTTCTGTACTTCGTATACGAAAAAATGAAAACGAAAGAACATATTTTCGCTGCGGTCCTTGAGTTATTAGAGAAAATATTTGTCAGTAAAGCAATTTAGAAGTCTCAGGTTGAATAATTCTGTTTTCTCCCTGTTTTAAATTTACTATCCGAATTTATCACTTCATACTGTGACAAAATCGTCTTGTGGGTGTACGTGAATGCAGTCCAATAAGCAGGATTAAAAAAATAAAGCACTTTATTTTACAAATATTCTAAGATAAGAAACGTAACACAAGTATTCAAACAGCACTTGTAAAAATTCACAATAGAGATTACCATTACATCTCAATACAGCGATCAAAGGTTTCTTGTTAGCTCACCAGCTTGCTTGCTGATCAAAATACAATTCACCTTCTTGGCTTGAGAGTTTGCCTTTATACTTTTCAACAGGAAGTGACTTCATTACGTAGGAAGTGACGTAATCTCCAGAAAGTTCATGAAGACGGTAGAAATAGGTTGAAAGTTCGAGGTCCTTACTAGAAAATTCCTTTTTTCGCCAAAATGTTGCCAAGGTCGCCAAATTTATCGCCAAGTCTCCAAGTTTGCGGCCAAGATTAGGATATCAGGGAAACGACTTTATAGCTGTAAGAATATCATATTTTATTTTAAAGATGCTATGGTATTTCTCCTTTTTATTATTATTATTATTATTGTCCGAGGAGTGTACGGTAACTTTGGCAAATTTTTGAGAGATACAGTGAAACCTCTCTGAGCGGCCACCCCTCCGTTCCGAGAAAAATTGGCCGCTCAGAGGGGGTGGCCGCTCTAAGGGTTTTCGTTACAATTACTAGATAATTGCTATAATGCATAATATAAACAAGTCTGACACATATTTCTTACTTAAAATGAAGTTTGAGACTTATCTAAAGAGAAAATAGTACTTTATTTAATAATTTCTTTACATTTTTGGAAAAAAGGATACAATTTGTGACTGTTTTAAGTTTTTACCCTTCTCGGAAAAAAAAAATTTTTTTCAAGTTCGTTTTTCAGTTTAAAAAGTAAATCTCCAACCGATGCGTTTGTTAAATGGGATGGGCGAACCTACCCGGCGGCCGTTCAGGGGGGTTGGGTGGCCGTTGCTAGGGGTTATTTTAACATTATGTGTATGGGCCGAAAAATCCGTGCCACGAAAAATTGGCCGTTAAGAGGGGTGGCCGTTCGAAGAGGTTTCACTGTAGTATCAATGTTTTCATTTGGTAATATCACAAAAGGCAAATTTCAATCTTCGAGCTGAACTTTGATTTTCAACCAAATGCAATGATAGGTGGTGTAAAGGGATTAAACTCTCATCGCTAAGGGATTCATTAAAAAATACCGATACCTCATGGAAGACTGAAAGTGAAAGAGATTATTGAGGTATCAAGTTCTCTTAATGAACCCCTGTGGCGGAGAGAGATGCCAGAAAGAATTAATCTGTCTAATGTGGGTAGATCAGTATCAAATTTTTGATGCAATCGGCCTGAGGTAAGATGTTCAGTTCCAAAATACTTATTCATTTCTCGTTATTCTAAGACGAAACTAAGCACAAAACTCGACATATTGTGTAAGTATGCGAGAAAGTCAAGGGCAGAACTCTCCCACTGGTTTTTATTTTAAAAATAAGATACTGAAATATATTATAATTTGTGATACATCGTGTGAAAAAATTTAATTATTCAGCAATTAGATGTGTAAAGTATATATGTACACTTTTATTTCACATACACCGCATCCCTTAGAAATTTATTGAAACTATTTACTATACTGTACCATATTAAATTACAGTTGCTGCATCCATATGTAATATTATGTATGAGCCAATATTCTACGCATTAAAAGAGCGGCATATTTCAATTTAGCGATTCAATAAACCAAACATTGGTCGCAGATGAAAGGCTGCTGAAATATCACAAGCGCGCCCACGAAATCCTTTGAAGCTTAATTCATCCTATCCTATTTGGCTTGTATGTTAAATTCACGTGGCCGCATTCAGATCTTCACAATGGAATAGACCTTTCATCTGTGTCTATGCGCATTTTCGATCCATTTAACGCATTGTAACTGTAGTACACATTTAAAGTACATATTAATTTTATTATGGTTGATCTTACTTCGGATGGGGTCACTTTAAAATGAATTATCCTAATTAAGTTTATTTTCAATATATTTTTATGAACGTATAATATAGTGTATGAACAGTGAATTTATAACTGTTTAATAAAAATTGAGTATCAAAACATGCTGGGCCGGCCTTAGGAGGTGCGGGACCCGATTGAAAAAAAAATTATCAACATTTTTTTAAAAAGTTTCAGTTCTAGTTTTTTACAGCCTAAGAATTTATAACTAAGAAAAGACTACCGTCTGAACTGTTCTCCGCTCGACTTTCTCGTTTAATAAAACAATATGGCACGTGTGCTTCGTGGTATAATGAAGAAAGCCGAGTATGCATCCTGAATGTGTTCCTTTCTTCCGATGTAGATCTGAATTTGATTTAGATCTGCAATTGGGACGATAAAACCATACGCTAAATTTAATTCCAGCTCTTTGCGTTTTTGTGTTATTGGGTCTACGTGTGCAAGAATACGCAGACTTTTCGGGCACAGGATTTCGTCTACATTTGATAGAAACCTGAAATTTCGGCGTTCTCTCAACATTCTAAATTTCATTCATCTAGTTAGCAGCGTTCTTCTGTTACTGTGTTTACAGACAGACCGACAAAACAGAGCAAATTCCAAAATGTGAATGTGTTCCTTTCTTCCGATGGAGATCTGAATTTGATTCAGATCTGCGATTCGGGTGATAAAACCATACGCTAAATTTAATTCCAGCTCTGCGTTTTTGTGCTATTGGGTCTACGTGTGCAAGAATGCGCAGACTTTTCAGGCACAGGATTTCGTCTAAATTTCATAGAAACCTGAAATTTCGGCGTTCTCTCAACATACTAAATTTCATCCATCTAGCTAGTAGCGTTCTTCCGTTATTGTGTTTACAGATAGACGGACAAGTCAGAACGCCGCCCCATACCCCTTGCCTGTTGCCATTACGGCAACCGAACCGGTTGAATGGAGAAGTAATTCCAAAATTGGTCTTTTCAGACCCGGGGAGATTTAACTCGTATGGATTTGTCCAAAATTTCGAGGTGGAATTTCATGACAACTTTGTCTTTGTATTCTTCGTATGAGAGAGTAAAATAAATAAAATAAATCTTTTAAATTCTTAAGCTCAAATCTGCACCCTCTGGTAATGGCTCTGAGGGCACTTACACTCCCTAGTTCACTCTAGTTACGCCACTGAATTGAGCGGAGTCTAGATGGCCTCGGCCCCTATTGGGAGTAATCGACTAAAGGCCGGCTCTGAAAACATGCATGTAATTGGATCATAAAAGATTATTTGCAGTTAATTTCATAAAGTAGAATTCACTGGTTCGAAGTTGTTGACTAAATACAGTCGGACCTCTATTTAACGAACCTCTGTATTGCGAATTTCTCTATTTTGCGAACTTTTCCTTGGAACCAAGAACATTTTGCGAATTTCTTCGTAAAATAGCCTCCAAATAGCGAAGTGCATTCTCTATTTGACGAACTTTTTCTTGTGATCCAATATTTTTTTTCTCCCTATTTCTCAAAATATTTCTAAACATTTCAAACTTATTCTTTCTTTTATTTAACACATTTTATGGTGACCAATGACCTTGAAGCTGTAAAATGTGAAAGCGATTCTTTATGAGATGGATAAAGGCGTGAAAAAAAAGTATATTGCTTTAAAATTTGGTATTTCTCCAAACAGGTTATCAACCATAATAAAAAAATCGTGATAAGATACAAAATTATGATTCATCGAATTCTTGTTCAAAACGTTTAAAAGCATGTGTCTATGAAGATGTGGATGAGGCAGTTTTGAAGTGAACAGTGTGAAAAATAAAAACAATACAGCAATGAATTGCGATGAAGACGAAGATGATGAAGATGGAAATGATCATGATGCAGAAATCAACAAACCTTCGTATGATGAAATGCTAAAATTCATTAATTTTAATATAAAATCATTTTTTAAATTGAAAATACAGTGTATTCCCGAACAATTTTTTGTTTAATTCTTGTTTTCCTTGCAGATTTCTTTTTGGTGGGTAAAATATATAAAACAAATAGATATTAATTTACAAAATGAAGGTGCAATTAATTACTTTTTTTAATAATATTTAGTGTTTATGAATTTGAAATCTGTTTCGTGTAGTTTAAAGTATTTTAAACGGTGAATCTCTATTTAACGAATTTTCCACATAACGAACTTTTTTTTCGGGATTTAGCGACTTCGTTAAATAGAGGTCCGACTGTACATTGATTTCACCAAGGTAAATCTTATTTCGAATGGAACCATGTAAAACGGATTATTTTACTATGTCTGAAGAAAAACATAATAAATATGTGAAAGAATACTCAAGTGCTTATTTCGACTAAATTTATTAACCCGTTTCTATGGTTAAAATCTATTTACAGCTGCTTTATTCCACAGTTAATAAGTTCCTAAATGTTTATTTAAACTCTTTTGAGATTAATTATTTATTGTTATTAAATATTCTACATACTGTATTGAATATAATTGGGATGGATATGTAAATTGAAACTCTCAACTTCTATCCTATTCTTCATCAGATTCGGCTTATTGAAATGAACTTTACTTGCTTTACAATCTGTTGTTGCGATACAATCTGTTATGCTTTAATAGTTAAACTTCTTCAAAATCACAGGCACGTTGCTCTTATTTTAAGAAACATAAGCAAAGTTTTGATAAACTCACAAAACTAGGTATTTAGAGTTGATTTTGAACCGAAAATTACTTTATTATGAGTTCAGTGTACTCCGGTCATAACAATTTTGCCTATGTGCTGATTTAAAAAAAATAAATTAGATTCCGAATAAAGACATTTTATTAGAATTTTAGAATATTTTATTAATATGATTTTGATTGATAAAATTTTATTGGAATTTTAGATTTCAAATAATAATAATAGAAAAAATTAATAGTTAGAGATGCTGATTTTAGAATTTTTTATTAAAATAATTTTGATTAATGAAATTTTATTTTAATTTTAGATTTTGAATGATAAAAAGAATATTTTTAATGGTTAGAAATGGTGATCATTCAAATGCTCACTTGCAAAACTTCTTCACAAATTACAAAGAAATAAATTCACGTGATGTCACAACCACGTTGCAAACGTAACTGCGCGTGTCATCTGATATCTAATTGAACGTTGTTTAAAAATGTTCGGTGATGTTACATCTTGTTTCTTCTTGCAAGATGCGCAGTGGATTCAAAAATTAAATTGGCCCGACGATTTTTACGTGTGTCAGATGAACATGAACCAATGTGGAGAAACCTTGCAGGTAAACTGATTAAAGTTTTGCTGTTCCTTTCTTGGCCAATAAATAGACTGGTAAAAAGCACCTCTCTCTCTCTCTCTCTCTCTCTCTTTCTTTCTTTGTCTTTTTTCAAAAAAAAGAGAATGTTTATCATTCTTCTTAACTTATTTTTAAAGGTTTAACAAATGTTAAACGGTTTCTTTTAAGTTATTTATTATTATAAAAATATTTTCATTTTTCTTCATTTACTTTTTTATTAAATAAATGTATAAAAAATAAATTTATTATATCCATTTTAAAACGAATCAACATTTGCCAAAAGATTTCTATTAATCTTAATATAAATAAAAGTCATTGTGGGTATGTGGGTTTGTAGTTATGTATGTGGCTATGTTCCACATCTCCTCCTAAACCAATGGACAGTTTTCAACCAAATTTTGTACACTTATTATTTAAGACAAAGGGCAGACACTTATGAACTTTTCTAAGTTCAAAAGTTAATTAAACAGGCAGTTAATTAGAAATTAACCGAAAGCGTTTTTCCGACGTAACTTCGGAGCAAATTGCCCGACAAAAAATATTTTTATACCATCTTAATGTTCAAACTTTTACCTTTTCAATGATGCCAATTTTATTTCCGTGAAACGCTTCCTTTAAATTTTATGATTTTTTAAAATTTTTAAAGAAATTGATTACTTGCAAACGATTTTGAAATAAAGCATTTTTATTGATATGTCGTTGCTAGGCAACGGTTAGACTTTGAACTAATTTACGTTTATTTCTGAAATTTTTGCTAATTTTTATAAATATGTTTTACATAAGAAGAGTCAATCGTCAACTTTTAAAAGCCTCAAATCTAAATAAAATTTCAGTTAATTGGAAATTAAGCAAGATCACATTAGAAGAATTTTGGATGAATACGAATTTTATTATTTTTTTTATTCGTATTTATTCTAACGCTTTGTCAATGAAAAATTTACTATGTAACTGTCCCAAAACATCCATTAAAATCTTTCTTATACTGCAAGATTTATGAACAAAATTTGAAGTACTATGCAATAAATACTAATAATTTATGGAGAAAATTAGCTATCGACGGTTTTTACAAATCGTCTGGTTCAACTGATATTCTCATTTTAATTAAAAAAACATTTCAGGCGATAAAAGAATTTTGGTTATTGTAATTTTCTATACAAAAGTAGATTTTTACATTAAAAATATTAGACTTGAAAGTATTTTAATCCCGAGCAACGCCGGGCAAAACAGCTAGTTTGTTCATAAAAAATTAAAAGAAATCTTTTGACAAATGTTGAAAGCAATACCTTTATGTTATTTTATTTGGTATTAAATAATCAGTCACACGTTATATTAGTTTTTTTTATCAAAAATATGTTCATATATCGTGCGTGTTTTATGCCATTCAATTTCTTCGGCAGTTTTTTAAGCTAGAATGAACACTTCTCAAAATCATTTCAGTAAAAGTACCAACTGTGATGCCATCCGTCTTTCGCAAACTTCCTTCCAAGTTAATGTCTTTCGGGAGAAAATTCACTTCCCCTATCTCCTAACTGCCCTTGTTTGTCCTACCGGATCCTAAACAGATCCCGAATAGCCTCAGATGATAAAGGAATGCCGAGATTCCAATTCCTGTGTAGAGTTAATTTCCACGGGACCAATATCGAGGAGCGGTCATTAAACTGGTTTAAAGGTCCTGCGTCGTGCAGTAGTAGTTGATCCGGCCAATGGAAGAGGGTTGGGACGGTGGTTTCCATAGGAACGGGGCGTTCGTTCACCCCTTTCGATCCGAAGATGCTGTGGAGGGGATGGAAAGGAACAACCAGGTTAGTTTTCAAGGTTAAACCTGGCCTTGCCGCTGAGGCTTTTTCATCAAATGGGACCCATTGTCAAATCATCTCCTACGGCACGCGACGACAGCTTCTTATTGCGGAATGTGTACGGAATAGCATTAAGGGGTGGGTAGAGGAATTTATGATGTGATATAGCGTGCGTACATGAGGGGTTTGCGTGAGAGGCTTTATTTTTGGATGGAATGACTTTTTTTCTCGGGAAATACCTGTCAAGAGATGAAGTTTTTGGCGTTGGTGCTCGATAACAAATTGCTTCTTCATTCGTTATATATATATATATATATATATATATATATATATATATATATATATAATGCGGAACTGTAATACGTATTTAGCTTTTGGCAATTTTTGCTATGACTTTGAAGCAGTAAGCATTTAGTTAATTTTCTCGCTCTTTTCTTAATATATTTTGGAGATTTACTCCTATATTTATTGTATTTTTCCAACAATTGGCCCTCACAGAAGGTTGACGTCTATAAATTTCGAAATAATGTGACGTAATCGATTCCTCAGGTCGATTGTCATTTGATTGTTGGAATTCCATACCTGGATTGTCTTTTTCATAGTAATAGTTTTTAATCTTATCAGATTTCTGTATTTCATTGTGTGAATAATATTAGGTTATATAGTTTATTATATTTAATTTTAAAAGATGATTTAATAGGTGTATATGATGAAAACGTTATTTGAGTTTTAATGGTTTAAATATATATATATATATATATATATATATATACACACAATGATATTTTTGTAAGTATAGATTTGCTTAAATTTGCCAAAAAGAAAAGTTAAATTTCCTGGTTCAATACTGGTCTCAAAAAAAAAAATTAAGGATTTTTTTAAATAAAGTCTTTGTCATTTTCTTTTTAAAGATTGTTTAGAACTTTTTTGTTTTTTAAATAAATTTTCTATTTATTTTGATTATTTGTTTTACTGGGCATTCGTTTTTTTCTATAACTTAATTACTATTGTTAATTATAGATAATTTGTTTACTAGTGATATTTGACACTGAGACATTATTTATAATTTTATCAACTTTTTTTAACTATGCATTTAATTTTTATTCCATACGCGTACATTTCATTCTTGTTTATTAAAATTTCGATTATACTTACATCTTTACATTTGTACGTCGTTTTACGGCAGTCCTTCGATAAACGTATAAACCGTGCGTTACTTTATTTTCACCAGTAATCTTTTACGTGTTCTGATTGTCCAAAATATTTTAATTTATAAAATCTATTTTCAAATCAATTTTTAGCGAGTGATCATAGAGAATGTGTCTGAAAATATACGCAGTTGACATTTTTTTTAAAAAAAAAAACCACTTTATGTTATAAATATAAAGAATTCTCAACCTCGCGATGATACAATAGGAGAAACGCAGACGAAAACTTTTTACTCTTCGCAGACGATATGTTTTTAAAAGGCAAGCAAAAACACACAATATCCGCTGTACTTAGTCATTTCAAGCAAAGAAATATAGTGAAACTTCAAGCTTGTACTTACTGGTTTTCCCACTGCATCCTTGATGGTATAGCGATATGTGACACATTTGTCTGCAGGGGAAAAAACCTCTGGCTTTCTTAACCACATGTGTTTAACTAGTATTGCACAACAACATCTCTTATTGCGGAGATGACGGATCTTAATTCTTGCTTATTCGCGGAAGTGTTTCTCATCATCAACAATTCCTGATTATTTAATGGATTCTTTCCATTAAGCTATTTCAGAGCTTCTCACTTTTTACTTTCTCGTATACGACGCATACAAAGAAAAAGTATTGTAATCGTCAAAAAATTCGAACTCGAGATTTGGACGAATATCCACGTTTTAGACCTCCTTGAGTCCGAAAAACACAATTTTGGAGTTATGTCTGTCTGTGAACACGATAACTCGAAAACTATGAGAGCTACGGGGATGAAATTTGGTATGTGGTCTTTAAACATAATTTTTAGGTTTCTATTAAATTTTGGACAAAATTCGTCAACGGGAAGTCTGCCTGTCTGTCTGTCCGCGGTCATGCGAACACTCTAACTCAAAAACATGAATAGCTAGGTGGATAAAATTTGGTACACAGTTTTGTCGTCATGAATGTAGGTCCGTATAAAATTTTGGGCCAAATCCGTCAGAGGGTTGACTGTCTGTCGGTCTGTATAATGTACTTTTGAAAAGAATCCGTTATCTCCACGCACATGCGTACTGGAAGCAATCTTCTGTGCACGCGAAAGCTATGGAACGAATTATGTCAGTTTGTCCTTGAGCCGGTAAGAGCGGAAAATCGGTACTCATCTCTTTGAATTTGATTCTTTACCTAGATACTTTTCAACCACTATAATGAAAAACCTTCTGATAGTCATTGGATTCTGGGTAACAGTAGGTTCGAATTGTTTTAGCCACGCGGGGGAAGGGGAGACGGCACCTTTTTGGGGAAGTATACGAGAAAGTTTAGGGGAGGCCACTCCCGCTGGTTTAAAACTCAGAATGCGTTTATTAAATGAATGAATTAATTTAAAGCATCGTGTAAAATTGTGACACAATTAATTTCGATGCCATGGTAGCGCGTATTAAATATCAAAGACTATTGCGATGCTGAAAGCATATTCGAATGAAGCAGTATGATTTCCAATTATTTTAAGAAAAATCCATATTGGTGTCTTTGTTTATAAAGTTAGCTGTTTTCAAGCGAAGTGAAATCAATGGAAAACTGTTACTTCTATATTCGAAACACTAAACAGAACGATGCAATTCTACATAAAATTATATTGATTAAAAATGCTTTGAAAGTTTGTTAAAAGCTAATTTACAATTAATCTTCAGATTACAACCAAGAAAAACCCAAGGTCACCTCGTAAGACGGAGATTTTAATGGAAATTTTCTCCTCCTCTCTTCTCAAGTCACGGGGAGATAATGCTCCATAAACTCCTAACTAGTACCAACTTCAGTCCACTAAACTTTTTCTTCACTCCTAATGATAGCGACACGGATCCTTTTTCCTAATCCTTATTTGACAGAGGAAAGAAAAGTCTCTGTTTCTAGTCGACCGTTCAGCATTTCGTTTGCCTGTAAATTTGTTTGTCACGCAGTCACGACCAAACGCGTTGATCGATTTTCTTCGAATTTGGCATGAAGGTTCCTTGAGGTCATGTAAAACGACGTATTTGTAAAGATTCTTATTTTTTGATTCCGTTTCGAGATGGTGGTCATTTTAATGGTTTCACTTTTGGCGAGTTTGGCACCATTTGAATCATTTTCGTTAAGACCCGACATTTAATTGTAATTGTATTAATACTGATAAAAGAAGCCCTTTAATTGCAATTTTGTTAACACTGATAAAAGCAGACATTTAATTGTGATTTTGCTAATACTGATAAAAGTAGACATTTAATTTTAATTTTTTAATACTGATGAAAGCAAAGATTTGTGTAATAATAATATTTTTTAAAAAAAAGAGAGAGATAAGATCGTAGTTCCATGTTGATACTTGTTTTTTCTTATTTAATTTCATCTAATCTTGTTTTTCTCTTTTCTTGAAAGTATGATTTTTCAACAATGCTAGCCAAACTTTATTATCTTTAACGTTCATGTTATAAAAATTTGAAGACTACCTCTACTCTCGAACGTAAAATCCCCTACAACTTTGTTCCGGTACATTTTTTATGTATCTTTATTAATAAGTTAATACAGTCGATGCTCGTTATAACGACCCTCTGCGTCTCACAGCAAAAGGCCTTTATAACGAGTGGTCGCTATAGTGGATATAATTAAACACCGTACACACGCACGCTCAGCAGTTCCATATAAATAGGCGATTTTTAAAGAGATTCCAACTAAATACTCAACATATTTCTTATCATTGGTATTAAAAATAAAATTTTATCGATTAAAAATATATTCCTAAAACAGATTTTAAAGTAGAAAATAAAGGGTGTTATATACTTACAAAACATTTATTTTCTAAAGAAAAAATCAGAAATGGTTGCTTGTCTTTTCTGCATATGTGCTTTTTGCAAAACATAATTTTCCATTTCATTTAAAGATGATAAATAATGTTCTGCCTTTCAAAAAAACATTTTAAAAAGTCTCAATAGCACTTGGAACATTTTTTATTATTCTAGGCCAGGGATGGCGAACCAATGGCACGCGACACAATATTTTGGGCACGCCACAGATCACAAAGTTCACTATGAAGTATTGACAGTACTATTTGACGGCACGTCTATGACCTCATTAAACATTTTTTTAGAAAAAATGGCACGTTGATACATAAAGGTTCGCCACCCCTTGTTCTAGGCTATTCTAATTTCCGCTCTGTGGGGCTTGGTAATCCCCCCCCCCCCCGTCAAAGTTGAACTGTAACTCTGAAGACTCTACATCTACGATAATCAATAATACAATAATCAAGGTCATTTACGTTTATAAACATGTTCTTTTTGGAAAAATACCGGGAAGAGTGTTCGCGCAATTCGGATGTTGTATTGGGATTCGACGACACTGGACGGTCGTTATACCGGAAGTAAAATAACATAGTGCATAGGGAAACACAGTTAGGGATTTTATCACTGCTCGTTATAATGGAATGGTCTTTATAATGTGTGGTCGTTATAACGAGCGTCGACTGTATATTTTTTTGTGTGTGAATACAGGCATAATATAGGTGTGGAATAATGTGCATTAATTGGTTTAGGATTGTAAATATGGCATGTAAGATCGTGTGTATATATAGGATGGGGGCAAAGAAGATAACCTCCTCAAGAGAACATTGTTCTGGTGTCCTTGTAAACAATATTGTCTCGAAAATGAATGACAACATTTGATAAACTTTTAAAGACTGTGATAAAGAACAGATCTTAGATTTTTTTTTTTTTTGGGGGGGGGGGGCAAGTCTATTGATAATTACTAAACAGAATTACTAGTGTGTTTCCTTTTTAAAATCTTTTTTACTATCATCCTTACGGCAAATTATGTCTCTTGGGCCCTTTCTTTAAATGTATCAAAACTCTCTTTACGATGAAATGCCCTTCTTAGCAATACTTCTGGTTTTTTTTTCTTCTTAGTCATGTAAAATTATAGCAAAATTTAAATCCAGTGCGATTACGATGAGGAGGTACAAGGCTCTTTGAAAAAAGCGGAACTCATTTCATATCAGGTGCGCCTCGCTAATTTCAATTTTGGAATTCATATCGCTTTTATTTACTGATCGTACATTAATTTATTGCTTGCGATTCCTGAGGTTAAAACAACGTAGTTAGCTTTTTGAAAAAAGCTGAACTCATTGCATATCAAGTGCGTCTCCCTATTTTAAATGTTGGAATTCATTTCGCTTTCATTTACTGTTCGTACATTAATTTATTGCTTGCGATTCCTGAGGTTAAAACAACGTAGTTAGCTTTTTGAAAAAAGCTGAACTCATTGCATATCAAGTGCGTCTCTCTAATTTAAATGTTGGAATTCATTTCGCTTTCATTTACTGTTCGTACATTAATTTATTGCTTGCTATTCCTCAGGTTAAGACAACGTACTGTTAGGTGATATGCGTAATTGCCATTTACCCCTTATCCGATCATTTATATTGATTTCATTAAGATTTTCGACAAGTAAAATATCCGCTCTGATTCTGATATTTTTTTTAATTCAATAACTCGTGTTTATTGAACTGGAATGATCATTTTATAGTAATAATGCAAATAAATTCATCCTCGTAACTATTTAATATTAAACAGGATTTTTATCCACAGAACAGCTTCTGATGAATACTTTTTCCACAACTTGAGTTTTTAGCTCGCTGATTAACTAACTTCCTTTTGCGAAAAAAAATCCGATGCTCTAAGCGCGGTTCTTTTCTTGATGAAAAATTGTTCTGCTTGGTTAATTTTTGAAAAAACAGTGAGGAGATAGGGAAAAAAATAGAAGGAACTAAAAAAATTTTTCTGAAAATTTCCCGATAAAATTTCATTATGCGAAGTTCGCGTAATACTTCCTTTTCTATCAGCTTCAAGTGGAGGAAAAAAGAAAAACCTGGTTTCTTCTTTCCAAAAAATAATGAGGCGGCGATGAAGTCAATACAGAGTATTTTCTACTAATTGTAAATATTTTTTTTGTCTGTTTACAGTTTTTCAATCACCTTAAGAAAGTTTACCTGTGTAATTAAGCAATGTGAAATTGGAAGGAAAAGTTCATCAATAACACGAAAAACATCTACGTATCGCTTCCACCTTCCCACCCCCCCAGAATACAATTTTTTTCTTTCCTTTTTTCGTTCTTATTAGTTTGAAAGAATAGATTTATGAAAATATTTCGATATTTATACAATCGACGCTCGTTATAACGACCATACCATTATAACGACCAGTGGTAAAATCCCCAATTTTGCCTATGCACTCTGTATTATTTTACTTCCGGTTTAACGACCGTCGAATCCCAATACAACGTCCGAATTCAGCGGACACTCTTCCCGGTATTTTTCCAAAATTCCTTTATTTTCTATTTTAAAATCTATTTTAGAAATATATTTTTATTTGATAAAATTTTATTTTTGATACCAATGATAAAAAACAATTTGAGTATTTAGTTGGAATCTCTTTAAAAATAGCCTATTTTTACGGAACTGTTGAGCGTGCATGTGTACATTTTTTTTATTATATCCACTATAGCGACCACTCGTTATAAAGACCTTCTGCTGTGGGACGCGGAGGGTCGTTATAACGAGCGTCGACTGTAACACTATTTTTATTTCAGTATCTTTAGAATAAGCCTTAACTTCTGGTTTGTTTCTTTAACTATTTTTTGATCGAAACTCTGTGGTTAAATTCGAATGAGGACGCTTTGATTATTCATTTTTGAATGCTTGAAACATTTTTAATTTTGAAATACTTGAGAGTAATTCTATAAGATGGCCGTTTTTAAACACTTTTAACTTACTTAAACTTATTTAGTGATAGAGTTTTAAAATTTTGTATAATTGTGTGTTCTCGATGCCAATACATCATTTTGATATGTTCAGAACTTAATTATAAGTTAATTGATTCATTTAATTTAATTTTGATTCCATACCAGCGGTTCCACCTGGTCCGAAATTTGAGAAATAATTGGGTTTCCAGATACCATAATGAATTATTAATTGAAAACTAAATAGTAGAAAATAATTAAAATAGAAAAATTCTACTTTTTAGTACGGTTTTAAAAGTGTGTTTTTAAAGCGGGATTCCCACAATTTTTAAGGTATGCAGTACAATTCTAAGGAATACAAAATAAATAAATAAAACGCATAAGTCATCGAACTTTTTGTCTCTAAACATTCAGATCTAGTAGAATTTTTATGCCATTATTTGGTGTGTTTATCGCTGCTTACTGCCCAAAATGCCCCTCTGCATCAGTCCCTGATAGCAGAGGGGAATGTTATACAATAGACTCTCGATTAACCGGGATAATCGGGAAATGCTCGTCCCGGATAAGCGAATATCCCGGATAATCCAATTTAAGCAAATATTGATGAAAAATTTTGGAAAAATGATAGAAAATGTAAAATTATTATACAATAAGACATTAATAGTTTAATTAATACAAAAGAAAAAGAATTAACTAGAAATTTTAATGTTATTTAGATTTACAATTCGTACAATTAAAAAGAAAAACAGAGATGTAGTTTACCTCACTGTTTTGTGAAGAATGAAATGATAGAAGTCTGCTTCTGTTTTTCATTTACTCTTCGACGACTACACACATTTCTCAATATCATTTTTTCTGCAGGTGTACTTTCATCTTCTTGCTCCAAGTAATTAAGTAACGCCTCAGTGTGTACTAATTTTTGATAAGTAACAAGATTTTCCTCATCACTTTCAGGACGTTCTTCGAAATTCCTTGTTTCCTCTGAACCACAAGTCACACGGGACACAATATCATCGACACTTAAAACTTCGCAACAATCCAATGTCGAATCTTCGTTAATTCATTTCCCACTGCTTCTTCATCCACATTTTCTAAACAGTCTAATTTTCTCAAATCTGCTAAGATTTTTCTATGCAAATTTTTTGGGGGTCGTCCCGGATAATCCGATCCCGATTAATCGAGAGTCTACTGTAACACCGTTTCCTTCCAACTTAACATTCAAGGGCATGACTCATCCCCTCACTAGCTGGACAAAATGGTACAACACAAGTACGACGTCAGGGCCTGTGTTAGGCCCGGTGCACACTAACCGATTCGTGTCGTTGAGGCTATAAAAATAAACTCGTCTCAGGATTAAAACAATATATCATGACAGCGTTATGTCAAGTTCAACTTACAAAATAATGATTTTAATTCATGATTAGGAAGGGAAAAAAAGCAAAGTAAGGAATACTGTAATCTGTACCATTTTTTGGGACATTTCCTACTTCGTTCAGAAATTTTAACTCGGAGGTTTCAGTGAAGATCAGGGGTGGCGCCAGAGGGGGGACCAGGGCCCCCATCGGGGAAAAATTTTGCATCCCGTAGGGGAAAATATTTTTCAACTGTAGTTGATAAATAATAATCTGAAGAAAATTTGAGACCAATTTCATTACAATCGTCCCCCCGTACAGCAGGTGGTGCCCCCTGTCGGGCAAACTCTAGCGCCATTCCTGGTGAAAACCAGTTATATATTTCTTAATGATAAAATCTTTTTGTTCCCGGTTTTTCTATAAGAATGAAACTTTTGAAAATAAACTATTTTATATCCATTGTATTGTGCTTCTTTTATATTGCTTCCAACAATTCGAAACTCTTTAACATTAAAAATATTAACATTTGATTTAATCATAGACTTGTTCAGAAAATTTGTTTTCCTTTGTTGCGTGTTATTTCTACAGGTTCAAATTATGTTTTATTGCATTTCATTGCGTATTTCTTGAATTTATTTCAAACTATGCATGTTCTTTAAAAAGTAAGATCATAATTATCTATTTCAGAACTGTATGAACTCCAGGGCTCTGTAAAACGCCTAGTCATACCCACTGTTTATCAGTATCATCTTGAATTAAAGAATTAAATTATTCTGATCTACAGTCTTTTTAATTATTTTTCACGCTTAGTCCTAATTTCAGGCCTATATCATGAATCTCCCATTTAGATCTGATCAGACGTTCTACTCCGGAGTTAGTATTAAGGTATCCGAACACGTTCGGAGCACTTTTTTTTAAAATTGTGAAATAGAAACACCAAAATATGTTTTTTAGATTCGAATTTAATAAAGATTAATATTAGAGTATGATTTTTGAGTATAAGTTATTATAAATTTACAAAAATCTTGAATTTCTGCTGCTTTTTAGAGGAAATTCCCCAAAACTTCAAACATGCTAGAGGTCAAACTTTTGTAATAATTCAAATAAAACTGATACTAAATTAAACTACATACTATGGACTAGTGCTTGTACTAGAATCTTAACATTCTTTGAATAAATAAAAATTTTAGAGCTAATCGAACAATCATTATAAGATTTTCAGCAAATTTTTCATGTCATTTTTCAGATAAAAGACCATAATTAAAAAAATATTGTTACAATATACATTATTCTAGTACATTCACTAGAGACACATTTGAAGAAAGTGTTCACAAAATTTCAGAACAATCGAAGGTTAATATCTTGAGTTATCTTGTTTGAAGTGTGAAAATTATGCATAACATCTAGTTTTGAGAAAAATCAAATTTTAGTTTTGCCACGCGCTTAAATTAAGTATCTAAACTTTAAAAAAAAATCCTAGAAATCTACTAACATCATATTAACTTGAAAAAATGCAGTTTAAAATAATTTTTGACAGGATTCTTTCCTTTAAATGACAACTTCCGGTTAATTAAACGCCCACTTCCGGTTTTCGGTTTGTTATAAAACAATTAATATCTCATCTTCTAATTAACGTACCGACAAAAGCAAATATGTTTTAGAAAGGTAAATGAATGAACTATCCAAATCATCGACTCTTCAACGTGTTCTTAATAACTCGGGCGTTAAAAATAGTTTTTCTTTACGTGGTATAATTTGCCCATTTTCTCCAAGAAATCTGAGGCAGTCGGAAACTCCCCGCACGATTTTCTTTTGACACTTTCTTACCCTGAGCACACGCCTTCACACTTGACCTCCAACCCTCAACGGAGTCGAGCTGGAAGTGAGTGAAAATACTTGACCTACTGCTTCCTATTGCGAGCTATGATTTCATTTCCTTGCCGCCTTAAATTATTTGATTGAAATCATCACTGAAACCACCTACTTCCTGCCTGCTCTATATCACCATTTTGTTTCACTACTACACTTAATTTTTGAATTTTTTTTCTTTTTTAAGGATGAGAAGGGTTAAGGTTAAAACTTGTTTTTAAAAAATTGTAAATTTAAAGTGTAAACGCACGCATCTTTGTTTATAGGAACTGTTAACATTTCATCAACTTATTCTGACCCTCTAAACGGAGTGAAAATGGCGATGAAAGAAGGGAAGAGAAGAAGAAATAAAAAAGAAAACGAGAGGATGTTCTATGGTTGTCCTGCATGTTTCCCGCTACACGCGGCGTTCGGTCTCGCGTTACATAGACAGCTGGTTTCCATTCACTTGCTCTTCCTCACTGTTTGGGGGTGGAGTAAAAATAAAGTACACGCGCCAACTTTTTTAATGTAGAAAGTGTACTTCGGCACGACTTACCGAACCAGTGCGTTACGAATTTCTTATTGATTAGCAACGCTGTTTTTTATAAGTCAGAAAATATAACGAATTTTTAAAATATGTCAACGGTTCCTAAGTGACAACTTATTTACGAATGAATCTTAGAATTGGGAAGGCGCCAGATCTGTATGTTTGTCCTTCATTTTCTTAAAACAGAAAATGTTTTCATCGCCTTATGATTTCATGGGGATTCGAAGGAGCCCCTGCCCTCCAATAAATTCATTTTATGTTTATTCCATATAAATCACTATCATATTTGAAATCACTTTGTATTCTGAGCTGCGTATGAAAACTATGTAAAATAAGATCTATTTGTGATAAACTTTATTAAGAGATAAATCACGGCACTTAAGATTATAAAACTCTCCACACACAAAAAATGTTTTGCCCGTTTTTCTCTAATTTTCAAATCTATTAATTGATTAATTTAAGCTTTTTTGAACACTACTTTCAAATTAATTAATTTACATTTCAGACCGCAAAAAAATCATTATGTTTAATCTTATACAAAGGAAACCACCGTCGAAATCGTTTCTTTTGTTTATATTTCTAAAGGAAGGATGAAAGAACTTTTTTTTTTGACAAATTGCCGAATAAATGGATGAATAATAGTCATATTAGCATGTGATTTTCTTTCCGTTCTTGTTAATAATATTTTTTCTTTGAAATAAATCTTCTGAATAATTAAAATTTCCAAAAGGAATGTAAGTGAATGCATTTTTCTGTTCTGATTAAGATCTGACAAAATTCTGTTCAATGCAGTGACATGCGCAGTTACGATTGTCATGTGGCGTGAATTGATTCTATTCTAAAATTTGATAAAAACCTAATACTTCAAACTTCGACTAAGACGTCTCAGAATCATATTTGCAAATTTATTATACTGTTATTTTTTATTCCAGAAAAAAATATACAACAAAAACTGCATACAAGGAAAAATTGAGGTGATATTTATTTGTTTCTTACATAATTGATTACTATTGAATTAGTCGGGTGAGTCGTAAAGACTTTCAGTTTCCTGCTTCCTCATGGTTTTTATGTGTATCAAGGAAATACTTAGTCACATTATGTTTGTTTATGTTTTGGTTTTTTCTAGTATGCTTAAAAGCGCAGACAGTTATTGTATAGCAACGGATTCGGAAACCCTCCACTCTTTTGCGCATGCGCCGGGCGGATTTATTTTTATAAAAATGGGCGAAAGTGAAGAATGCAAGGGTGATGTTTACATTTTACTGAGCGTGATCTAACAAAGAACTCCAGAAATGCTCTGATATGACTCATTGCCTGACACCCCTTTCCCGTGTAAAATCGTCCAAAAGTGGTAGTCTCGGAATAGTTTTTGTTGCTGCGCAAGAAGTATAAATCAATAAAATTAATTTGCTCAATAAGGCAATGAATTCCAGCAATTTTCGCATATTTGTATATTTTCAGAATTTTATTTTTATCTGGTGTATTTTTCTCATATTTAGTCGCGGGTCGGCGCGAAATTTAATTTTTCAATTGGTATGTTTCATAAATCAATTCTAGCAGTGCGATCTGTATACATGTATTGCACCCATCTATATGGATCGAATATTTTATTGTTATTACTATTAATCTTTTAGAAATAAACACAATAAAATGTAACAAACGCAAGCACTATTTAAACTTTGGGAAGAAATGTTTAATTTATTAATCAAATTAAATTTTCTACTGATTAAAAATATGGCTTAAAAGTCTTAAAACCAAAAACCGTCATGGACCAGTAGTGGGTCAAGATTACACAAACAAGAACATTTAACATTCTGAATCATAAAATTAATTCTCCAAATTGAGAAGAACTCTGGCACTGTGTGATTTTTATTATTATTATTATTATTATTATGGACGAACGTTGAACATAATTTTATCACATGATAACTTCCATCTCAGGAACGAAAGAAAAGTAGAATAATTTGAAAGTTCCATTTTGTATTAATTCAAACTTCATTAACAATTAAACTAAAACCGGATGCAAATCTTTCTTTTTAGAGAACGCTATTTATTTCAAGCTCAGGCAAATAGAACCGATTGATACACAGATACACTTATTATGTTGTTCCCCGCTCAAGAATAGGGGAGGGGCCAACGTACCCATGTGCTCTCCGATTCTGGCAGAGAAGTAGAGAACTGACAAGCGCGCCGTACCGCGCTCTGTTCGTATGCGGCTGTAGAATGGTGATAGCAAAAATGTTCTTCAGCGTCCATCATTGTCTTGTGGATTATAAGTGATTATAAAATTACTAAACTATAAAGTGACACGAGTTAATTTTTTGCCCATATGGATTTACAAACAGGATAATTTCAGAAGAAACGCTTTTTGTGATTCGCTAATCGGAATAGCCTTCGATGGAATAGAGCAGAAATGGCGCCTCTTTCGTTTTGTGCGCATGCGCTCGGCTTATGAGTTATCGGTCTGTGTTGCTTTTCACGAAAATGAGAAGAAAATTGAAACAAAACATGCCGTTTATTTTGGATATTAATAGCAAGTTTTCATCGTTTACTGGTATCGTATTTTCTTGCATATTTGTGTCTTATCTTTATGTTTTCGGAGGTGAATATGATAAATATCGTAAATCATATGTTGTGTTTTTAACTTATATTTTAGCGAAATAAAATTATTTTATATTTTTAAGTGAATTACCTTCAAGGATTTTATTTTTAACTCAGATTTAATGTCTGAGTTATTTATCTGTGGTTGGCTTTGAGTATAGCTGTACTGTGAATGTATTCTGTCTTGAAATTCGATAAATTGAAGCATTTTTACTGTTGTAAAATTTTACTTTTTGTAAAAGACATCTCATATTATATGATGCACAGAATTTTAAAATTATTGGAAATACTAATTGTTATTTGATTTGAAATTGATACAGTTTAATTAATTATATGCTCTTCTTAAATCTAATAATTGCTTACGTTCTTAATCAACTTTATATACGGTTTATATTTTTAATAAAACTGTTATCTATTACTCTCAAATCATTTCATTTTCTCAACAACCACTTCTATAAATAGATAACTGGTGTTAAAATTTTGTGCATTCTAAATAAGGTGTACGAATTTCATCTAGGCTTAAGAATTCTTCGAGTTGGTGTTCAAGTAAACATTAAGATAATTATGCCTGTATTAGATGTACAGCACTAAAGTTTATTTTTAATTGGTGAAGATTTCCTTATTTTAAGGCATTCAATTTTCATTATATAAATGAAGGTTATACAAATTTGCATTTTGGAATATTTTGACAAAATTTTACAATTTTAGGTAAATTGATTTTCTAGTTTAGTTCTCTTTTGATTAACTAGCATAGATTTTTAATCCATAATCAATTTAGGTGTACATATATGCAATAATGAAATTTTTCTTTTCCTGTAAAGTATTTATTTTAATTAAACTGTATAATGCATTTTGTATATCACAATTCATATCATGATATAACAGTATTAAAGTAGCTCTAACTTTTAACATGTGGTTTTCAGTTAGTAATTTCGTTTTGTGTCATTGTTATGCAACTTGTTATATGGGTATTTGCCATTGGTATTTACCATTTATAGCAGGAATTAATCATCTTTAGTTGCATGTTGGATAGAAGATATGAAATATGATAAAACCAAAGAAGCCAGTGCTTCAGATTACTACAATCAGTGACAGCTGTTGTAAACAGTTGTCACTGATTGTAGTATATTGAAATTATACATATGTAGAAATATATGTATAATTTCTTTATTGGTGAATGAAGTAGTGCATGTTTCTGTGTGATTTAGGGCTATGGAAACAACTCCTTAAACTCAAACAACTTTAATTTTAAATATCTAGTTTCATTTCAAAGAATACCAATTATTAGTGTAAACTAAATGCTGCACAAATGTATCAATTACAATTCTGTATAATTTTAAAAATAATTTAAACTGAACTCAGTGTTATATCTTTCTTTGCTTTCTGTGTGCTTATAACTTAAATTGTCACTGACTGCTTATAAAAGTGAACAAAGCATGCCTCAAAAGGGTAGAAAGAGACTGATTATCAAAGAAATAATGCGTCCAAGTCCTGTTAGTGATGGAGAAGAATCATATTTATATTTCTTCCTTTTTCTGTGAAAAATTTAGTTCTAGCTTTCAAATACATAAGAAAATTGAACTAGATTTTCATCTGGAGTATCAACGGATATGTAGTTTCACCCGTACTTTGATTTAAAATATGTATATTTATTATGGTTTTATTTTCAGTCTAATACTTTGCAAATTTTGTTTTACATACTGGTTGAATGGACAAGTTTGTCTGTGAAGGTAGTCTTCTTGAATTCAATTCTTAAAATCTTATACTACAAAGTTAATGTAATGAATAATGTAAAATTTATCAAACATTTGCTCCATCATCTACATATATTATTGTTTTGTTCTGGAGTTTAAATAATAGCAGGCATTTGAATTTTTCATAAATGTTAAAGTAATCCTTTAAGAAGTTGATAAATTGATGGCTAAAAAGATATAAAAAATAATCATTATAAATCTTTAACTATTTCTAGTTTTGAACTAAAATGTTGGAATCATTGATAAACTGAATGTTAATTACCGATCCTGTTACCTTACAGTAGTGCTCTAGATCATATGTTCTATCTATATTATACTTTTGAAGTTAACTATTTGTAATACTAATGAAGTCAGTATTTGCACTATATTTAGTGAACCTTGATTTTAAAAATAGAATGAGCTAACTTACATTTTTTAAAAATGAGAAAATACTATCATTTGAGGAAAAAAATGATGTAAAAATGTATTTTAATATCTGAATTTTATAATTTGAAAATAAGTGTTCTGAATTATTTTGTTACTTTTCTAAATCTTAACTAATATTCTCTGTGCTATTTTATACCGCTTATGAGTGATTATAGTTGTAAAAATGGAAGATAATAGTTCTTCCTTAATTTTTCTGTTCCTGTTTTTTATTTATTTATTTATTTCCCGCGCCCCCTTTTCTGGTCTTCAAATTAGTTGCTTGAAACTTATGCTCCAAAGAGTCAGCTAGTGTTTGTGTGGAAGGAGGACGATAATTAGGAAAAATAGGAAATTTTAATTTGAGTGTTAAAGCTTAGTCCCATCCAACTTGACATTTTGTTATTAAGCTAAATAGAGTACTAAAAGAATTTCGAGGATAGTGCCAAAAATTTAAATAAAAAAAATAGAATAAAACAGAAATTAAGTTAATGTAGAGTTAAAAAAGCATGTTTTTTATGAATTGAAATGATAGTGAGATTTCTGCAAAAAATAACTAAGTTTTCAATCCACTGAACTTGACAAAAGTCCACAATTTTAATGAAATATTCTAGTTCTTTTCTAAGATATTCTAAACAATGAAAGATTGCAGGCGAAAAAACATCAGTGAAGAGATTAGACATTTTACTAGGCTTTATTATTATAAATCGGATCGTTAAAATTCTGAACGACAGGAAGTAGGTGAGAATGGCCCTGAAACTCAACATTGGTACACTCAACATTCTTCAATGAAATAAAAAGAATAGTTCAATGGAATAGAATTTTTTATTACTGATCCGAAACTAACCTCTTCATAACAAGAAGTGTATTTAGAAAAGCGTATGTAATGCTTATATTTTTCCATGCTGAAATAGGAGCAGTTTAATCGCAATTCTTGGAATGCATACTTCTGTGTGATAGATAAGCGTGCCAGATAGCAGGGTCGGAGAAATGAATGGAGGAATTTCTGGAATAATGTGTTCGGCAAAAGGAATTCGGTCCGGTCTGGCACCACCACTCATCTGCTTTATCTTCTTGTGGTGGACAGAAGGGGGAGGTAAAATAGCAGGGGAGCTTCCGGTTATCATCTGGGTGGTTTCATAGAGGAGGAATATACAATGGATGGTTTTCTTTCTTCGACACGTTTTAAATGATTTCATTTTACATATAATTTTCGTTATTTGATTATTTGTTTTTAATATCGAATCGTTTCTTCAAAAGCAGAATTTTTGCTTGCCGTTTTGTCACTACTGATTGCATTCCGGTACAAATGCAACAAGTTGAAAACTAATGTTGCTTAATTTCGGGATTCCTCTCTGATTAGAGTTGTGATTAACGCATTTTTAATAGATATTGACTTATAGGAAAATATAATTTTAAACTGATTTACGCACATAACCGACTTCTATATAACTTAAAATAGTTTAAATAGTTTACTAAATTTTCGTTGAAATTGCAATACATTTGCTACCTTATATTCCATGTACCTGCATTTTATTTATAAAAATATTTATGCTTAAGGCATTTAATTTTAAATCTTATTGAACTCGTTTCGCTTTCTAAAGTATTTCTTGGAACCGTGCCATTTTTTTCCCCTCAGAATTTGTTTCCTAGATGCAGTAGATTTGCATTTTTATAAATATTTGATTTTACGAACTCATTGAACGAACATTGACGGACCAAAAAAAGAGTACTGTAGTGCTAATGTAAGTTATTTGTCTATTACGAATTTATATATATGTTGATCTGTCGACTTATGAACGCAACATTGGTGGTAAAAATACACGATAGTGTTATCTTATTCTTCAAATAATTCAAGGCATGAACCTGTAATGTTATTATTGGAAACTATTGATAAATGAAATAGCTGAATATTTTTCCGTCACCAGAAAACGCTTGAATTGGTGAAAATTTTTGAGATAAATAAGTTAAGAAATTTGAAATAAGTATTCTCAGTACTGTATTATATTTAATTCGTTTCGCAAAGATATTTCATTCACAATCTCTTGAAACATGGTGACTTTGTGCGAAAAAATGTTATTTCAAGTAAAAAAAATTTCGTAAGCAAAAATTTAGGACTATTCATTAAATGTAGCAATCTAATCAAAGTTGTACGTTTGCATCGAAGCATTTGAGCTTGGAATTTGAAATGGATATCATGTTTTGCTAATTTTTACATTTCGTTCGTAATATGATATTTAAAGAATTTGAATTGTGTTCTCTTTTGAATCTATACTAAGTCTATTATTCGCTAATAGTGTTCTAAGTAATTTTGATTCGTGTTCAAATTTCGCAATATAAAGACATTCGAACATATTAAATATTTAACAGGCATTAACTCGGCGCTAACCATTTGTGTGTAAAATTCGAGATTCGAACTTTGGCAACTGCGGCGTTCTTGTTGAGAAATGTTCGAAGCTCAGATACGGCATGGTTGCTGTTCTAGACATTGGGCCAGGCGGAGTTTTTGACCTCGGATAAATCAGTCTAATTCAAGTCGGAAATGGTGAGTTGTGGACAGTCTGGATCAAGTTGCTTGATTACACAATACGCGCCATTATTAGAGCTTGGGGAATCATTTAACTGAATTGAACGGACTACACAACTTGCTGATTCATAAAACTATTTGAAATTTCCTTAAGAATACGTAGTTGTGGAGTTAATCAATCTGAGAGTTGTTAATGATTAAATTTTCTTCTGTGTATGGATAATAACCAGATTAAATCAATAAGGTTTTAAAGAAATATATTCAAATACTGCCAGAAGTATTTATTTAAGTTGGAATTAAGGAATGGTGTATTCATTTACGTATATCTCTTTACTATAATTCAAATAGTCTGTTAAACTAAAAAAGTAATTACAGTTGTTAGGAACATCATAACTTTAAAGAAACATTCTCAGTCATTTATTTCCATTTGCACCAAACGGTATAATTTTGCTTTTAATTAAAACTTTGCATGGTTATGATTAAATTTACTTTCATACGCACGCATTCCTACCGTTTATTTATCTAGCATTATATTTCGTTTTTTTTTTTTTCCAGTGTAGTTTCTGTGCTCAATTTGCCTTCCATGTATAATTCTTAAATTGTTGCAAACGACGCCAATTTTTATACAATGACTAGCCAAACATAATTAAGATCACGATAGCATTATTGAAATTCTTAAAAAGAAAGAAAATCGGACATTTGAATTACTATAGCTCACTTTATTTTCTGTCAGTTATTAAAACTTTTTCAGAGTATTATTACCAAATTTGAATTTTTCCACAAATTGAGTTTTTTGAAATGGAATTTAAATTTTCCTTTTGATAATGGATCTTGCAGTGTAAATTCCACTGCAAAAACTCAGCGCTGTCTCATTTCTCTGCTCTGTGCATGCATTTTATTCAATATTTAATTTGCTTAAGCTCTTGTTCGAATTTTCTTATCTTATTCTTAAAAATAATTAATCTACAGCTAATAAAGAAAAACACAGGTGTTGAGCATTTATTTGCATAGTGTTCAGTTTAACTAATAAAGTAAAAAAAAAAAAATGCTTCTATATTAATACAATCGACTTCCTGCAGCATGTAAGATGCGATAATTTAATTTTTCATTCATTTCAGTGAAATATTTTGCTTCTAGTCAAAGGTTTCGAAATAGATTCTATTTGACCTTGAATGTTTGCATGTAACGAAAAGATATAAAGAAATTCTTTTCACTTATTCTAAACGAGTCCACAGAAATGTTTCATTTCCCAGAGAAGCGGAAACCCCCACTTAAATGCTATAAATGTCGACACGCTGCCTTTTCGGAATTACTACTGAATGCAAGTAAAGCAATTCACCATTCTGAGAACTACAATTAACTTTTTCGTATGAGCCTGTATATACGCTTTTGTTGTTTATCTATCTCAGAATTTTTGTGCATTTTTCTCCCAAAGTAAAACTTCTATTATTTTTAGCTGCATGTTACCTATTTTTTTAGAAATAAAATCCAGCATTTATACGTATTTGATTTTCACCCTGCGCTCACGTTTAAGTCTGAATAATCTATGATGCATAACTGATTATGTAGAAAGGAATTTCCTAAATTGCAGTCTTAATTTTTAAAAATTAGAAGCATTGGTGTATAATTTCTGCTTTTGTTAAAGCAAATGAATCTTATTTTCATCATTTTGTCAAAAATTAATTACTGCTAATCGTTTTCCTGTTGAATGGCAATTCATGAAATCGCAAATATTCATAAAGTTGAGATCCATTGAAATAAGTTTGTAATGTTTTGTATTTGCCTTTTATTTTTCTATTGAGTTATTTAACAAAAAATTGAGCTGAAACTAAAGCAAAAATTTCCAGTTTGAGCCAGTGGCGTAGAGGGGGTAAGTGGCGTCCGGACCATAATATGATTTCCCCCCCCGTCATCATTAGTGATTTAGCTTGTATAGAAACCGCCAGGGGCGTGGTATTTTATTCGCCCCCTCATCGTGTTTGACTTTAAAAGTGGCGTTAACGTTTTGTCAGAACGGCCAGTGGCGCTCGGACAATGACTTTTTATCCCAGTCGTCAACAGTGGCTTAAGAAGTGTTAATGGTGCCGGGAGAGGAGGGGGGGGGGACACCTTTTAACAGTTAGCATTTCTTTGCACTGGAAATGCTATTTGATCGGCTGATAGATGGCTAATCAAGTTTCGGAAGAGAACATCTTCTGGCAATAGGCTCCATTCCATTTCTAAAACCACGTGCTTTGGTATGGAATGCGATCTGTTTTGTGACCTGGTTATGTAAAAACTGAAATTTCTTATCACTGAATTTTTCTTGCTCCATATTCATTGAGATAAGTTGGATTTATTCACCAAATTAATTAAGACTTTCTGCATGTAACAATACTATTAGCAACTAGAAATTTCTTTTCTAAAGAGAGTTATAACACTTTAAACTTAACTAGCCGTCCTCCGGGCGGGTTCGAGGCTCTCAGCCACTACTTTTTTCGGTTTTAATCACTGCATGAAGATCGGTGGAACAGACCGTAAAACCATAGTATATTTCATATTCTTTTTAGACAACAGATTCCTTTGAAATTGTAAAATCTTTCGATAAACCTCATCTGGTTGTAATGTTTTGTATAACTTTTCACGAATTTCGTCATGAATGTCTTCAGATCCATGAATACAGAATGATATCGCCCTAAATAAAACAGTTTCCATCGCCTACAATAGGTATTTTACAATATTTTTGACGCGACATTCTGATGGAACTGCTGGGATCTGTATACGGTGGAATCTCCCTATAACGAAATCGCTATAGAGAAAATTTCGTTATACGGAGATTAGAGATTTTTGCAGTTATTTAAGTAAATGTTGCAATCCTTTTAGTATGTGCGATAAGTTCAAAAATATTTAATTATGACTTTCAATTAAAAATGAAGTAATATTTATTGTAAATTTGTTAAAATTATACTAATTTTTATTGTATAAACAAAATGCTCAAAAGTGAAGACAATTCACCAATTTAGAGAATAATATGTACTAGTACGAATAAACATAAAATACGTATTGTTACATCCATTTGCTGTTTCCACCCCCACTCCACCCCGATTCTTGGAATCTTGACCCGTAGAAATGTTGCTCCCTCTGTAGAAACCCAGGTCCCCACAACTGCATTACCCTTCACATAGCATTCTATTGTTATGTGTTATCGCTGGAATGAACAATGCTAGTTCCAGAAACAGGCACGTGTGAGCGATTTGTTTGCACAGAAATTAGCAACTTTCTTCAAAAATGACAAAAATCGAAAAGATAAAGGTCTGAAAAAATTCGTTATAGGGAGACAACCACTTCGTTATACGGAGAATATTTTGAATGTTATTTAACATTCCGATTAAAAATTTCGTTATAGGGAGAAATTCGCTGTAGGGAGACTTCGTTGTAAGGAGACTCGACTGTATTTAAAATAATATGGTAAAACCTTCAGACAGTTCGCCAGTCCCAACTACTCGACGGATTTCAATAATTTTTATTTTAGACGAAAGCTTACGACGTCTAGATATGTTATCAAGAGTCGCCTGCCCCCCCCCAATTTTCGAACGAAATCGAAAAAACATATAGACAATGAGGGGTGGAGAAGTGTTTTTTCGGTTTC
Source organism: Araneus ventricosus (assembly GCA_013235015.1). Taxonomy (NCBI): domain Eukaryota; kingdom Metazoa; phylum Arthropoda; class Arachnida; order Araneae; family Araneidae; genus Araneus; species Araneus ventricosus. The sequence continues at coordinate 72,693 of BGPR01001604.1, read as the reverse complement.
GTTCAAAAATGGGGTGGTGGGGGCAGGCGACCCTTCAGTGCCAATATAGACGTCATAAGCTTTCATATAAAATAAAAAATTGTCGAATTCCGTTGGGTGGTTGATGCTATCGAACTGTCTAAAGGGCTTTTCCCCTTAGAGAAAATGTACAGTGGGAAAGTGTTTTTTCGATTTCGTTCGAAAGTGGGGAGTGGCAGGCGACCTTTGTTGGCATTTCTAGACGTCATAAGCTTCCATATGAAATAAAAATTATCGAAATCGGTCAAGTGGTTGGGATTTGGGGATTTCTACAAGGTTTTTCCCCATAGTCAATATACAGTGGGAAAGTGTTTTTTCGATTTCGTCCGAAAATGGGGGAGGGGGGGTGAGGCAGGCGATCCTTTATGACATATCTAGACGTCGTGAGCCTTCATATGAAAAAAAAAATGTCGAAATCGGTCGATTGGTTGAGGCTGGCGGACTCTGTGAAGGTTTTTTACCACATTATTTTAAGTACATATATAGATGACTGCACATGGGGCACCTTTCAACACTGTTAAAATGTATCCCTCATATTCAGGAAGTATTAATTTAATTAAGTAACTTTGAGACTTGGGCAAGATGGTTTGAACTTACATAAAGAAGCATAATAAGCCAGAAGAAAAAGTGATTTCAAAGAAGATATCATGTCACTTAGAACAGCTGCAGACTTATATGGAATGCCTTATTCTTTGTTAATTTATAGATTTAAAATGAAGTAAAACAATTGATCTTGATGACAAAACATAATATTGGATGTTAAATATTGAAATAAAGAAATATTTACTTTCTACAAAGATGAGGTTATGCTAAAAATTGTTGAAAGGTGCCCCCCCTCTCCCCTACTGATAATACTCGGATTCCGAAACGCTCCGCACTATTGCGCATGCGCCAGGCGGAGTTGACATCACCAAAATAGGGGTGAAATGAAAAATGATGGAGGAGATGTTTACATTTTACTTAGCGTGACCTAACCAAGAACTCCAGAAATGCGCTCATCTTATACAATGTAAAATCGCCCGAAGTTCTTGGCATTTTGAAACGATCAGTATGGTTTCATTCATTCTATTCCCAGGAGAGCCGACTCAACCTTAAGGTTTTTGAGTGCAGGTTGACTCTCCGGGAGGAGAACATTCCAGCAGACAGCTAGACATGGTGAAAATATTGCCAAAATTTACAACAAATATTGAAGGAGAATTTAAATTTTGAAAATTTAAACATTGCCAATTAAAAGAACGAAGGATAAATTAATGAAAGTGTTATGCCCACAAAAAATTTAAAAAAGAAATGAAAATAAAATAAAAACACGCAAATTCAATGCGGAAGTTACAGATAACAAATATAAAACAGGAATTTCACATAAATTGAAACAAAAGAAAATGGCACAACATAATTGAAACAATGAGACAGAAGTAATCTAGAACACACACACAAAAACAATACAGAAGTAGGCAAAAACAAAATACAACACCAAATAAAGGCAAAAGATACAAAAAATGAAAAAAAAAAAAACAATTCACGAAGTGGGAAAACATCAAAATACAAGGTTCAAAAATATATAAATAAGTACAAAAAAATTTATAATGAAAAGTACAGATCATATTAGTAATTGGCCGAAGCATTCAGTCTTCTAAACCGAAAAGATTTTGATAAAATTTTATTATAACAGAAATTAAAACAAAGTGGAACCTAGAGCACCACAGAAAATATATATGTTACCGGCAATGTGTGAAATGCCGGGCGTTTTTAGGCAAAGTATGAAATATGAGATTTATTATATACTTTTCCTAGGCATTTTATAGAATACCTAGGCATTCTATAGAATGACAAATGATATTTAGGCAAAGTATGAAAAAAAGTTCATAATAAGGCTATTATTTAAAAGGCGTGCAATCCTCAAAAATACAAATGTTATTTAGAAAAAATAATAAAAGGGTACCATTAAAAAATCTTTTATTCAAAATTCGTAAAGCATAGACATTGATTATTTTCCTGCAGTCGTAAAAAGGAAGTAGCCGCGATATAACGTAAGATTTCTACCTTGTATCTTTAAATTTAACTGTGAGTGTAATTTAGTTAATTATTTTGTCTTGAATGCTTTTAGAATTAAGAATATCGGAAGTGTGCATTTATTTAAAACGATTTATCACTTACGAATAAAATTATTTTATTTATCCTTTTAATTTACGTGTTTATCATCGATGTCATCTTCCAATCATTGAGGGTTTGTTGCATGAGGGTCAACATAACAGATTGCCCATGTTTTTAATAATTGCTACACTGCAACGACACAAGCTTATTAAGATTCACTTTCTTGAAACCATGAAGACAAAAGCAGATTTATTTTCACTTGGCTAAAAAGAAATTCCGGCCATTCTAATTAACGAAGTTAATGAGAATTACTTGTTAATTCGGTTATTAATTTATTTGGAAAAATAATTACATGCTTTTCGATAGTTTTATGAATTTTTCTATTGCATTTTTATGTAATTTCGCAAAATAACCTCACCTCTATCTCTTCTAATAATAAAAGCGAATATATATATGCATTTGCCTGCTGGCGCTCTACGTAGCCGACCGTTGGACCTACAGGAGCTACCACCTGGAGCCACTTTTCTGAAATTATAATTTATTAAAATATATTCTGAAATTATGGCGTTTTTCGACAATGACGTCCGGAAATATTAGCACACAAAATGGATTTTGACACGATCTTAAAATTTAAAAAATTATTTCAGTGATGCTAATTTAGTTGTCATGCAGTTTTTTTCTCAATTTTACAAATATTTTTATGCATAATTTGCAACACTGTTGCAATGAAATTTAAACCATTTTAATTTTTTCTACACATATTTAATCGCAATTTTTTTCCTTCCACTGTTGAAATCTATGGGATGAAGATTCCGTTTATTTTTTCAAATTCTATACGGCAGTAATAATTTTTTCCTTCGTATTTTATTTCATCAAATTTTCTGCGGAATCCACTTACAAGCTCTCTAAGATATTAAGCATATAACCTTTACGCTGAAAGATGTTGTGTTTTGTAGTACAGCTAACATACTGTGGGACGTGTAATAAATAATACAAGTAAAATGCGCCACGCTATTATGACGTTGAAATAAATTGCGCTTTTTATGTAAAGAATAAGATAAGACTACATGGGAGGGGGGTATTGGATGCGGACATTACTTGTCTCCATAAGGGATGTTCATGTACACAGTGGCGCAGCTATAGGGGCGGGGCGGCGTGCGGTCACTTCGAGAGAGGCCGCAAAATCAGACATGTAGGAAAACAATTATAACTAAGAAGAGCTTCGGCACTAGTTCAATCTCTGTATGTATGTGTATATATATACAGTCAAACCCCGTTATAATGAATCTTCAACGGAACGAGGCAGAAGTTCGCTGTAGCCGAGGGTTCGCTATATCCGAATTTTCAAATATTGGCTACACAAAATTTGATATAATACTTAAATGCATTTCTACGTTGAACAAATTACTCACACTAATTTGCAATTAGTAATAAGCTGTAATAAAATAAAATTATTTGTTCTTAAAACATTAAACAGTAAAATTAACTTATACTTAATTGCACCTACATTTATTTCTTTAAAGTATGAAAATAAGTAGTAATTTTTCGTTAAAGAGCAAAAACAAAGCTTGAAAAGTGGAAATTTTGGTTCACTATATCCGAATTCTTTGCTTCTAAAGATCGTTATAATCATTTCAAAATACATCAGTAACAAAGAAGTACGGTTGGGACCATTTGAAAAGTTCGTTATAACCGAGAGATCGTTATATCCCGGGTTCGTTATACCGAGGTTTGGCTGTATAAAATCTATTGCAATTTATTCATACTTTTCGCTTTTTTTCGGTAAATTGCCGGTATGAAAGAAAGTCTGGTTGTGGACGAGCGATTTCGCATCCTACCTGTAGAGATTAAGGGCGTCAAATGACGAATTGCGTTATTAAATAAATTCCACCCCCTCCCTGAAATTTATTTATATTTATTTTTTTAAGTTTAAGTAACTTGTAAATAAAGGGCGGCATACTGAAAGTTCGCCCCGGGCGACAAAAATTGCAGCTACGCCACTGCATGCACATAATAAACAGAGCAAGTATAAGGCTACTAAACTAATACGGCTTAAAATTCCATTACTAAAACTTTACTTTCACGAAACCATGAATATCTAGTTATGTTCGAGAAATTTAATTACAACCGTTATTCCTGGTGAACATACTGGTCGGTTTTATACATTTATAAAAACCAGCGGGAGTGGTCTTCCCTAAACTTTCTCGTATACTTCTCGAAAAAGGTGCTGTTTCCCCTCCGCCGCGTGGATAAAAAAAATTCGAACCTATTGTAACTTAGGATCCAATGACTATCAGAAAATATTTAGGTAAAGAATCTCAAATTGAGAGAGGTGCGTACCGATTTCTACTCTTTCTGGCTCAAGGACAAACTCACATAATCCTCCCGCGTGCACAGATTGCTACCAGAACGCATGCGCTTAGATAATCGGATTTTAAAAAAAGCGCCAAGCAGGAATCAATAAATATCGTGCACAGAAGATTGCGTCCAGTACGCATGCGCGTGGAGACGGCGGATTCGTTGGAGATGCGATTATATAGACCGACAGACAGTCAACCCTTTGACGGATTTGGCCCAAAATTTTATACGGACGTACATTCATGACGATAAAACTGTGTACCAAATTTTATCCATGTAGCTATTCAAGTTTTTGAGTTCTAGTGTTCACATGACTTCGGACATACAGACAGACTTCCCTTTGACGGATTTTGTCCAAAATTTGATAGAAACCTACAAATTATGTTTAAAGACCACATACCAAATTTCATCCCCGTAGCTCTAATAATTTTCGAGTTATCGTGTTCACAGACATAATTCCAAAATTGTGTTTTTCGGACTCAGGGAGGTCTAAAACGTGGAGATTCGTCAAAATCTCGAGTTCGAATTTTTTGACGATTACAATACTTTCCCTTCGTATACGAGAAAGTAAAAAGAATGAAAAGTGCTGGCGCCTTTCGACGTTTTGTTTTGCCGACTTCGTAAATATCTGTCCATTACAAAGAAGAGATAAGCTAAAAGTGCTTTGTTGGTGAAATATATGACGGCAGAATCCCCTAACCAGTCTTGTGGTCGCTGTTGCTGTGTGTGGTCTGGTATTGTGCGGGTGAAAAATTCTGGTTCGGGCATTTTCTTCCTATCTCTGGGTAGTCGCTGAATAGACATCGGATCTCATTTTCTGATGTGGAGAAAATTCCAAGACAGCGCAGGCAGACAAGTCAGTTTTTCCTACTTTACCTCAAAAACTTTTGCTGCATTTTGAATCTGAGTACGGAAATAAAGCGGTTTTTGGCCAGAATACTCAATGAACGAGATCCCCCCCTCCCTGTTAACCTTTTCAAGTTCACTACATGTTTCGTTTTGAAATTTACTAATTTTATTTCAAAAATGAGTATTAGACATGGAACTGATCATAAATATTTAAAGGAAACAAATTTAGCATTTTTTATTTTCAAGAAATTTGTGGTTTCACAGTGAAACCAATGAACGGTAACGGGCTATTTTTCCTCCGAATAAGTTATCATCGAAATGCAATTTAAATTATGCATTTAATTTATGAGCGTACACGAGTATTCAGGATATTCAACATTCATAAAATTCAATATTAAAAATCGAAGATTCAATTTTAAAAAATATCAATTTGTGCAAGAAGCCTCATCATTTTGTTTTCTCTTAGAGATCGAAAGCAAGTTAGCTTTTGCAGTGCCGATATCTTTGTGAATATTAACGGTATTGTACTGGAATTTTTATATAAGTTGGCCTATATATCTGGCTCTGAAGTTATGAAGAAAAATGACGCTACGTTTCGCCCATGCGCAGTAAAAAGATGCTCAGTGTGTGGTTTCACTGCGAAACCAATGTACGCGAAAGGGTTAAATGTACTGCCGTTGAGCTTGGATATTTCATATGTATATTTTTTGGTTAAAAAATGGATTGTAGCAAGTGCGTGACATAGTTCTTAACCAAATTTATGAATTATCTTCACATAATGTTTATGGGATAATTTTCAAATGGCAATGAATTATACTTATGGTTTCGTGTTTCATTTCCTTTTCATTTATTCTCTCTATGTGCTGAAAATGATTGTATATGGAAAGCTTCTTTCAAAAAGCTTTCATTAACTTCGTGTCGAAACGCTACATGCAATTAAACTTGTTTGGAAACAAACTGGTGTTTGCTACTCTCATCTTCCCGCTTAAAAAAAAAGTGTTCACGTGTCTGTTACTGCATACATTTTATTTTTTTACATACTTTTCTCTCGAGAAGACTTCCTCCCGCGCAAAGTAACTTATGGGAACTGCTAAATTAGAATCAACACACATAAGGGGCCATGAACTCTTCACTTACTGGTCTCTGGCGGTTTTCCAAATTGATCCAGTGTGTCAGGTCTAAGAACTTGACGGTTTCCCTTTGCGTTCCCGTTCAGTAATCGCCTGTCTCAATTCACGTGATGCGAGCGGAATTTATACTTTTTTTTTTGACGTAGACTTACGTCTCTCCATAATGGTCTAATGCTGTATCAGGAAAGGAAAAAATTATGACCCTTTTCGCGCTAAAGTTAAACGCTTATAGCTCCGCAACCAAATAACATAGAGAGTTGGTTTTAGTTTCATTTAACAGAGAAAGGTGGACATTGAAGATTGTAAAAAGAATTTGGAATTACGGTTTAGTCACAGTCGAGCTGCAAAGTTGGTGAAAATCAAGAAAAATTTTGATGGCATCACAGCGACCGATGCGCGCGCGCGCGCAGACTAAGGCAATTCATTCATCGATCGCGCGAAATATTACTCAAGAATTGTTCAATTTCGTGCGAAAGTTAACCGCTTATAACTCCGCAACCAAATGACATAGAGAGTTGGTTTTAGTTTCATTTAACAGAGAAAGGTAGACATTGAAGATTTCAAAAATAATTTTAGAATTTGTAATTATGATTTAGTCATAGTCGAGTTGCAAATTTGGTGAAAATCACGAATTTTACATAGTCACTATAGAGTTAATAGTCGCATACAGCTACTTTAGTCACAGTTGAGTAAGGTAAGTAAGTCTATGCCCCTCAATCCCAGCAGAAGCAGTGGCCTAATGGTAAGGGCTCGCCTTTTTGGCCGGAGGGTTCCAGGTTCGAAACCCGATTCCACTGAAGATCTGCCGTGTATGGGGCCTGTTGCACGTTAAATCATACATAAACCAAATGTCCCCCCCCTGGTGTCCCGTGGACGCTCGCCGGGGGGGGGGTACCAGCTCAGGTGTCGTCCTCATCATCTGACCGCAGTTCAAAATTACGAGGTCAGTTCCAAAATAGCCCTTGTGTTGCTTCAAGACGGGATGTTAATATATAAGTATAACCCAGCATCCGTTTCGCAGAGACAGCCTCCCTTCGATTTTTTTTTTTTTTTTTTTACATCTCATATATGAACCTCTATAAAATATTGTAAAGAATTCATGTTTGGTATTTTGATGAATTTCAATATTTTCAGATCTCTTTGGTGTCCGAAAAACCATTTTTGTAATTATATCGTCCCCCTTCCCCGTGTGTATAAGAAGCCCATAACTCCAAAACGCAGTGAGTTAGATGGATGGAATTCGTCATGTAGTCTTTACAACAAAATTGTAGATCTGTATTGCATTTGGAACAAGTGTGGGAAGAGGTACTTTCGTAAACACGTTCGTATCCGCACCCTATTCTATTATTAAATTGCACACACATACAAAAACTTTACAAATTTTTGTAGCATGCTCCTAGCCACCCCGTCTAGTGAAAATATTAAAAACATTTCTTTGCTTGCATGTTATCATGATTAGAATGAAACAATTTTGGAAACCAGAGAAAAATTGTGCTGCAATTAAACTGGGTTCATTGAATAATTTTTTCAATTTTAAGATAATGTAATTTTTTTCTAATAATAGCTTTCAAAGTTATATCCAGAAGATATGAAATCAAAAAACATCCATGACAAAACAATCAGTGGGAAAAGTAATTTTGAGTGCTTTTAGACGATCTTTACCGATTCCAATCGAAAACTGTTAGTCGCATAAAACCTCAGTAAAATCGTTTTTCAGCTCATGTTGTAAATGAAATCCGTATGTGAAGGAAGTATACCAAAAAAAAAAGAAAGGAAAGAACACGCATGATATTTTACCTCCAGAAGCCTATTTAAATAATACAAATGTTTTAGTAACAGAAAAAAGCAATTTTTAATAACTTTCTTTAATTTATTTTCTTACGGTAAATATATATTGTTGGTTGTGGGAAATAATTATTTCAAACAATTATTTTAATTCCTTAAATGCGAGATAAAAATTTATTATATCCTGCGAGACTTTAATTTTTTTTTACGTGAAATCCGAAACTATGCTTGAAATTTGAACTTTAGAATTCAGTCTTATCTTTACATGTTGATCAAAATTGGAAATAATTGAAATTTAAATAATTTAATTTTTCAGTAGAAGAAATTAATGATTTTAGATATATAAACATCTAACATGTGGTATTAAAAGTACATTTTCTTTTCCAGGGATTGGACAATGTTTTAAGTGGTCCAAGAACTCCAACTAGTTGTGAAAAGCTTTCCATCCCAACTCCCAGAATGGATAGCTATAGACTGTCATTGGCCACTCTAGAAGGTAATGGATGCTGCTTTTGATCTTCTTTATTTGCATATTATGACATGTCACATTTCTTTAACAGTATTAAATTCCTGCTTGGAAGTAGTAAAAATTTCATTAATTTAGAATTTAAAAAAAAAAAAATCTTGGCAACTTAACCTGGAGAAAGATGTAATATTTTTAGTCATGTTAACTTATTAAATTTGACAGCAGATGAATTAGTAATTTTAAAAAATGATTTCTTCTGTTCCAGTTTCCTGCTAACTTTTGAGAATGTCTAATATGATTTTTTTTATATAAATCAGTTTTCTTTTGTAGAAATCAAATGACATCTAAAAATATAGAAAATTATTGCTTAAAGCAGGGTCATATCTTTTAGTTAAATTTGTTGATTACTATTATAAGTTTAGTTTATTTTTTAATTTTAG
>BGPR01001604.1:0-63546 GCA_013235015.1 Araneus ventricosus | reverse complement strand
AAAATCCTCTACCAGTGTTAAAATTCAAAATTTTCCTACACTGCATTACAGATATTTCAAAGCTGCATTTTGAAACTGTCATGTGTATAAAACATTTATGGTGGCTGTTTCACTGTAATAATTTTGTTTTAAGTTATAATTGTGTTCTAAATTCATTTAATTTCATTTAGATACCCAAGAAATTGAACTAGATGCAATTTTGGGAGAGCTCTGTGCCTTAGAAAGCTCGCTGGATCCAGATCTCATGCACAGAGGTCATGCTCGTAGCGTCAGCACTGTCATCCAGAGTAATATTACTGGCGAGAACATTCGTTATTCAACTTCAGGAATGCCTGTTGCTCAGGAGGTCACGCCTCCAACCTCTCAGTCTGGCCATAAGCGCTTCTTTACCCACCGGCGCTCTAGTTCTGGAGGCACAAAATCAAAATTCGAAATTGGTGGAGATTTAGACTGTGATCAAGTGAAGGGACACAAGATGGAACTGGGCGTGAGGACTGATAGTCCAGATAATGACTCTGCATTTTCGGACAGTGTTTCTATGCTTTCTTCAGAATCATCTATTTCATCTGGAGGGAGGACTGATACAGGAATATCTAGTCAAGGTTCATCCAAAACAAACAGCATAGCATTGGTACCATCTCCAACTCAAGTAAGTGTATAGGATTTTGTTTTATTTACAGTTATTTGCACTTGACTCCTTTTCGATTATACATGAAATAGAGATGCTAAAACGGCTTGCCCACTTCTGCTTCTTAAATTTACCCTTCAGGTGAATTGCAATAATTTGTGTTATGCACAGTGATGTGTAATTTGGGCTTCAGGAATCCTGTGCAAGTGTTTTTAAGTCTTTTTATGTGTACCAATTTATCAGTCCAATTTCATTTTAATCTTATACTATTGTACTGCCTTTGTTATAGAATTGGGTATGCTACTGTTTATATTTCCTTAATGTGCAGCATTTAAAATACTTACTAGCCGGGTAGCCCGGCGTTGCATGGGTTATCTTGAATAATGCGTCTTTTCCTGGCATAGAGAAGAAGTGAGGTCACATGGCACATGCCCAACATTCTCTCCTAAATTATTAAGGAGAAATTTCAGGGCTCTGTGAAGTTTTAAATTTCTTTAAGGGTAACATTTTAAAATAAAAACTTCCAAATTCACACACTGATAATGATGGTATTGCTTGGGCTATCTAGGATATGAAAAACAAAGTGAAGAAAAATCAAAGTAGAATGTAGAGTCACATAAAAAGGAAAATGGAGGTGTAAGCTTCGAAAAGGAATATCAAAATAGCTAGTAATTGTGATGCACTGGATGTGTGAGGAAGAAACATGCTCTCATTTCCTAGTCCACAACAGAGGTTGAGTGAGAAAGAAAAATTATTATGACGTAATTTCACTGTCAAAGAGCAATGCTGGCATTGCTGGAGATTGCATCATTCTTTGGCGGAGAGGGTCTTGTGACAGCTGCTGAACTAAATAAATATTTGGCGGGTGAGTGAAGTTTTACATTTCTTCAAGGGTGAAATTTTAAAGTAAGAGCTTCCAAATTTCACACAGCGATTTTTTTGGTTAAGAGTTACTACGGTAACTCTTAATCAAAAAAATGCAAGAAAGAAATTTTATAAATAAAGCCTTAAAAAAAAGATTATTAGACGAAAAGCACAAAGAAAATTTTAAAATCTGCAATTTTGGAGGAAATTTTTCATCTTCGGTTCAAACACGAATAATGTAGCCAAACACATGGAAAAAAGTTTTGTGTGATTATTTCAAGATATCGTGAAGTTATTAAATGTTTAAGTTAAACTTCAAGTAATTTTCAAAAATTCGTAAAAAAATTATTTTGGGGAATCAGATTTTTTAAAATTACTTGGTCGAAGAGAGCAAAGCGTGCACTTTTCCAAGACGTAAACTCGATTGAATACCATGATGAGAAAGATATGCATGGCAGTTCAAACATTCCGTCCATGAAGACGTGTCGAAATTGACTTGTTTTTTAAAAAATACAAAAAATCATTATTTTGTAGATGAAATGAATTCTCTATCCGATTAGAGAATTACTTTTTGTCTCACATTAGTACAGAGAGAAGGATGGCAGTTTTAAAAACGATCGAGAAAGATTTCCGCCACAACCGGCCGTCCTTCGCATTTTCTGCACGATAGATGGCATTACATGGGGAGGCCAGTCATTCATTTTAACATTTCTAATTAATATATTTTTAACTAATTATATTTTTGGAATTTAAATGCTCAAAATTGATTCCTTGGGTTATTTCCCATCTTTTGGTACTTTCGGTTCTCTTCTGCGGTTCGTGAGAAGATAGTCTCACATGCATACATCTGTTTACCTTCGAATTTTAGTAGTGTAGATTATATTTCTGTGAAGTAGATATTCTGTTTAATAAATGCTGGTTATAAATGTAGTTCAAATTTGCTGCTAATCTGTAAAATTTATCATGTATATTATGTTCTCGGATTCCGAAACACTCCACACTTTTGCGCATGCGCGGGCTGAGATATTTTCATCAAAATGGGAGAAAGTGAAGAATGGAAGTGGAGATGTTTACATTTTACTTAGCATGATCTAACAAAGAACTCCGGAAATGCGAACATCTGAGTCATTGCCTGACACCCCTTTCCTGTGTAAAATCGTCGAAAAGTGCTATTCTCAAGATATTAGAGCGAACAATAAGTTTTTCTCCAGTTTTTTTTGAGAATGCTATGCGTAAAGGGTTCTTGGACTTATCTACTTCTTCCAGCCAATAATTTGTTTTATCAGAGCAAGCTTTAATATATGCATGAAAACAAAATAACTTGAATATTCTTGTATCGTAACGCGTTTCCAATTCCATCATGCATGATGCATACTATTTTCTCTTGAAGATATTCTAATGTTTCCCAACCATAAAAAACATTTGTGATAACATTAGCACTAAGGATTCATTCAAATTAGTTGTCTTAAATTTTGCTTCTGACTATGTAGATCTGGCAAGCCCTGGTTATATTAAGAATTGATTTGAAAATGTTATTCTACTTACTCAACCAAAGAATCAAGAGAATTTTCTTTGTTATTTTTGCTAACTTGTATTGAATTTTTCCAAATAATGTACAAGTTGTCATAGTTTAACAATCCCTTCTACTTTACTACATGACCACATTTAAGTTTGCAATCCACTATTTAAGAAGCCCTATAGTACATATATTCTGAATCTGCCAAGTTAAAAGTTTTAAAACTACTACATGAATTACTTCAATTGTAAGAAGATTTAATATACACAGTATGGTGGGTCACCTTTCTATGGAGAAATATTTTTTTCTAATTTCTACTGGGCACGGCAAGAAAAGGGTGCCAAATGATGTATATAACTCGCATATAAAATTTGATTATAATGGGATGCCATCTTCTGCCTCTGGATTGGCTTTAAAGAATGCAAATTTTTAGGGAAAAACCTTTTTGATAATTTGTTACATTAATTCTAAAAAAAGTTCTAAATTGTACGTCTATAAAACAAACAGAAATTGCATGAATAATATATATTTATTACAAGAAAAGTTTACAAAAATGACATTTATATTATTATAATAAGGTTTCAAATATCGTGAAAATCCTTCTAGCTATCGAATTTCAGCATGGCTGATTCTATTTGGTTTCTTATCAAATGCTCTTCAAAAATGCTCTGTCTGTACATTCTTTCATCCTTCTCTAATACAATTAAAGTTCTATCTGTCCGTCCATCGAAATTATAAAGCAGGTATTTGTAAGACATTCTCTTCTTTCACGACCAATTTTTGTGCTTTCTTGCGTTTTTGGCGGAGCATATTTTGATCAATAATTTCCGAAGTGGAAGTGTGAAGAACTGCTGGATTAATAGCTGCTCCAGCCCTGTCTGAAACTCCGTATCTATCACAGGTTCTTGAAAGTAAAGTGTAGTCCACAGTACTGTTCGTAGTAGTAGGCTTATCGGCAGGAGCCGCCAATGTTGAGGCTTGTGACTGTCGTAGGAATGTATTGCTACTCTCCAATAGACTAGATTCAGGTGAAGTCAAGACATTAAGCTTCTCTGTGCTTCCTTTTTGAGGCTGAAACTTGGATTTTTTCTTTATCATTTTCCTTCTTAAAGTTTTCATTATTTTTTATTCATTGTAAGCATATCTACGGTTCCAATTACCATTTTTCTAGTGGTTTATTGGTCTATTAGAAAACTTTTTACTCTGACAAGTATTTTTTTGTATCTGGGGCAAATGCACTCATCAATGTTCTTACATTTGCGGGATGAAATGTCAGACAGCGCCTTACTGGTGCAGTGAAACTACTAATCTCTCCTTCGGTATTTTAGGGTGAGATTTTAAAAGAATTTTGCATTTCAGATGGTACGTCTTTAACATCGCCTTAACTGGTTTATGCTGGTGGAAGTCGGAATGGAAACTCTTGGCCATATATCTTCAATTTTTTTCCACGACTATGTCCTCAATTTTCTTATATGTGGGTTCTCTGTTAGTTTCGTCATCACATTTTATTTCATGCAGGTTCCATTCTTAGAATTTCATAAAATCTTCGTAGGTTGGCAACATATTGCTTTTCATATCACTTGAACCACCACACAATGTCATCTGATTGAAGGAGGAGGACACCCACGTCCGGATACGTGGGTGTCGGTCGAGCATGCGCAAAATGCTGCTCGACCCCCCACCACCACCACCAAACCTTCTGCTCACACCTGCACTCATGACACATTGTCTTCCATGTATGAAGAAAGTAGCATTTATTGGTTGGAAATCTAACTGGCATTTTCTGGTGTAAAGAAAAAATCTTGAAACTTTGATACCAATCTGGAGGCAGTTAGACTTGTTAGAATGCAATAATATTTCACATGTCTTAGTTTGAGTACATTTGGCACCTTTTTATCTCTGTGCTCCTTGAAAAAGTAGATAAAAGTTAAAACAACCCACTCTAATACACATTGAATTTCTGGTTCAAATATTCTCAATGTTGTTCTTTTCTATTTTATCTTTATAAATGGAGCTAATTTGTAACTTGAACTTTGCTTTATTAACACATGCTTACTTATAAACTTTTATATGATTTCTTTATATAAGGAAATTATAATATTTCAATATATAATTTCATCTTTTCAAATTTAATATTGCCATGCCAATAGCAAATGTCGTTGAGCAAAACAGTGAATTTTAAATTAATTTAACAGCAAAACAGTGAATTTTTAATCAAATATTTTTAAGAACTTATTAAGTTATAAATTCTTTAAACTCGGTATCTCTCAAAATGAGTTATGATAAAGTACTGGGTAATAAAAAAACAAAAAATGTGGTTATGTATATACAGTTTTATTAATCTGTTCTATGTAATATTAATGAAAATACTTACATGTGTAATTCAGATATCTTAAGTCATTCTATGTAATTATCCTATATGAAAATACACTTAATATTTTATTATTTATATCTTTAAATATGTATGTTTTTAATAGACTTTTAATATTGTTTTCTGTCATCTCTAGCTATTGGATAACATATCTAGACGACTGCGGGCCTTAAAAGTTGAGGTGGAAAAAGAAAATTCGCCACCAGTAAGTAAAAGAGAATATTTATTTGTTATAGTTAAATAAGTTCAGAAATTTTTTAAATATCATAGGACAATATATATTTTAATCTGCGTTATCTGTATATGCTAAATAAAAAATGTCATTTTGAGGTGGCAGGTCACTTATTTTGGATGAATGAATTGGCAGAACTTTATAAACACCTATTTATTCTACATACTACATTCATAATATTTTAGCTGATATGTACATATTTACAACATGACACAGTTAAGATTTGATAGCTCGATAGATTCGATAATAATAATGTTAATGTTGCCAGTTCTAAATTGGTAATAAAAGAAAGATTAAAGATGTCTAGATGTTCAATTCAGTTCTTACAGGAAGAATGTAATAGTTACTATTCTCATACCTGTGTATATGCTTGCTGTTATTCAAAAGGTTTGATTCTTAATAAGAAATTAAATTTGAGTGAGGTTTCTTAATTTTTTTAAAATTAGAATTTTCCTAATTGAGAATCTAAATTTTATCAGAAGACGTGGGGGAGGGGAGAGAGAGAATCATCGAAGTCATTCATCTTTACATTACTTTCTTTCTTGTCTTATCCTGCATTTTAACACCTTTGCTTTTTCCATTGCTTGCTTATATAATCTGTTTCTGAAAAGCTAAATTTTCTTAAGATGTAAAGGAGTCAAATATTTTTTAGAAGGAAATTTAGGATTTATCTTCTAAAAAAATGGAGTATTTTATTTTCCTGCTTCATAATTTAGCAAAATCTCCTTCATTTTACTTCCTACTATTCTAATTTTTTTTTAAAAAAGGATTTTTTGGAAAAATATTCGACTCCACTGCTTATTTTTTCATTCTTCTGGTGTTGGTTGCTGTTTGTGTCTCTGCTATTTCTTTCACTTTCTGTAGGCAGAACAAGCTGCCCGTATTAAAGCTGAAAAGATCAGGATTGCTTTGGAGAAATTAAAAGAAGCCAGTGTTAAGAAGGTACAATATTCGAGATGCCTTTTCTGCATGATGCTTTTTGTCTAATCTTTTTTCATTTTCTTGTATTCTCTTATCTTTTTGTAATCAAAGTGATTAAAACAGTTTTTACACTTGTGCTTTACTGTATTTTACTAAATTACCATTTCTAAGTTGAACACTTTATTCAAAAATTTATCGTAACTTCTTTTATATACTTAAAACAATGTTGCTTGAATTTGTCAATGAGTGTCTTGTAACCATTTTACAATATTTTCAGAATGTTCTATTGCCTTTCTTTGAAGTTATCCAAATTCGTATGCTTACAAATATTAAACAGAAGTATTTCTTTATTATATACTTTATTATAACTCGTTCTGGAGAATGTCTCGCTGAGAAAACTGGATTGCAAAAGAACTATTTGGATCAAGGAAGAATTAATTTTTTTAAAAAACTGAGAAAGGTATTTTAACGGTTCTTGTTTTAAATCCGACAGAAACGTTCGAGTTATAAGCTGAAAAAAAAATGAAAAATATAGAGTTGTTAGAACGTCAGATGCCAGAATTTGAAAAAATCCTCATCAAAAATTACCATGAAAATGACTATTATTTAAAAATTTCTCAAAATTCAGTCAAGTGCATTAGAAATTCGAAACAAACTTCATTGGAGCGAAAATTGTTTGTTGTATCCAATGGTGCATTGATTGTTTTTCAACGATCATTAGAAAAGATACTACAGCTGTAAACGTGCCAAAAATGACCCAAAACAACACAAACCATTAAATAAAAAATTTTCTAGGTTGAATTTTAAAATTCCGGCTTCGAAGTGCATTTAGTCACCATTACGACTACCTGTGTGCCAAAATTTCATGGCTGTGAGTGCGATAGATTCGTCTGGACATTGCACACGCAGACATTCACTTTTATAAGTATAGATAAATTCAAATCCTTGTAGCTTTTTATAACCTTGCATACAAACACTTACTGGACTTCTTTTTTTTTCCCTTCAATATTACCAAACATGTTATCCAATGAGTTATTTATTTTACAACAAACAGACATTTATTTATTAGTTACATAAAATATAAACACCTAGTGATCTATAAAAATACAACAACCTGCAATATTTTTCCCTCTCCAAAGTAGATTATTCTGAATGTATTTGTTCCCTTCTTAAAATAAGAAAAATAAATTAGTCAGTTAACTTTTAAAAAGGGTGTCATATTCATTTTGTTTTATACTCCTACAGATCTTTATCAAAGCTTTCAGCGCTGATAACAGTGCTAAGAGCTTGTTGGTTGATGAAAGGATGACCGTGGGACAAGTTTGTCGTCTGCTGGCAGACAAGAATCATGTCCCTATGGATCCCAGGTGGTCTCTTGTTGAACATATACCAGAGTTATTTATGGGTAAGTGGAAATCGAAATGCATTACTTAACCTTGAATAACAAAATGGCATAAGCATTTTATTAATATCTCCATAATATTGAGGGTCCCAATTTTTTTTGGCGGGGGGGGGGGGGGCGGAGTCTTCAGAACCAGAGGGTTACAGATTTGAAACCTGATTCCATTAAAAATTCATTCTGTAAGGGAACCTGATGCACATTAAATCCATATGAGGTCAAATGATCTCCTACTAGTGTAATGGTTTCTCGTGTGTGGTTTATATGTCCACATTCAATAATGATCCAATTTGTCTTTTATGGTTTTATTGACACACACAGCACCACTACGACATATATATATATACAAGTAGAAATCACATGGCTTAGAGCCGGATCAAAATCTACACCCACTCGGGGGTAGGGTCAAAAGGAATCTGAGGATGAATCCCTGCGGGGGATGACAGTTCTACTTTTCCCTTTCTGGGGATTACTGTAGTCAAGTCGCCACAAGTGTAGTGTGAAAGTTTGGATGAAGGGGTGCTAGCTTAGGTGTTAGAATTTCATTGCGACTCAGAATTATGAGGTCCATCCCCAAACCCATGTTTAACTTCAAAGAAGACATAAACTAACTGAATTAAAATAAAACTGTGTAATGTTTAAAGTGTCTTGATTCTGATCATATTTATTTTTCATGTTCAATGAGGCTAATGTTCGTGAATAAATCTGCTTATTTTCAGTATTTATTAAGTAAAATATAAACATTTTGTAATTATCAGCAGTTTATGAAAATCTGACAATGTTTACAATCTTTCTAATAATAATTTTTTTATTAATTATATTTCGTATTCGTTTTGCAGAAAGAATTTATGAAGATCATGAATATGTTGTTGAAAATCTTTTATTGTGGGCTAGAGAGTCTCCAAATAAATTGCAGTTTTTTGAAAGAGATGAAAAATACGATTTATTTATTAATCCTGAGGTATGTTATTTGGCTGAAACACATAAAAGTCGTATCTTGCATTTTGCTTATTTGCATTAATTTTTCTCATTAATTAATTTTTTTTCTCTCTACATCTAGGAGTATCTTTTAATGGGTAGCTCTTCTGAAAGGGGTTCAGACATGGATGATGATGCTAAAACTGCTCTTCTTGAAGTGTGTATTAATTTATATTCTCTAATTGTTTGATGATCTATTATAATTTAAAGAATTGTTAACAGTATGACTGTTCTATCTATGGCAAATTAAAGACTATTAGGGAGACACATTACCCAAAAAATGGCCAAAATAACAGTTTTCATTTTGTTGACTTATTTCGTTGCTCTTATCGTTCTACTTATTGTATCAAAATTTCAAATTTGCACCTTTAATATTTCAAAGGTTATTTACATTTTCATTTGCGCTGACTAATGAAACACATGTGCAAATGACAACTTTAACTGGCTTTTTCTCCATGTGGACTTTTCTGAACGTGCATGTTTTCAAAATGCTAAGGCTTTTTTCTTTTTAAAGATAGAGCTTTCAAGTTTTTTGCACACTTTTATCATCATGTATACGGTAAAAATGTGCATGCAATAAGAATTCAGTTGCTTAGTATTTTTTATATGCAAGATATAAAATGAGGTACTGATAAATTACCTCATTTTTCACCATATAATTCAGTAAAATATCTATATTTAAGTGAATATTAAATACACCTTAAAATCCATGCAGTTTCGTATAATATATTTCAGTGAATCTACAAATTAAGTTTGAAGCAAAAATATTCATATTTGAAAAAGTAGTAGGAATTTTTAAAAATTGATTTTTCTTTAAAAAATTTAAATTTCAACTAAACAGTCGGATCAAAATGAATTTTTTTTTTCCTCAAGATAACTTTACGTGATTGTTAAGTCTCAATACTATCAAAACTTTTTCAATAATACTTAAAATTTTAAAAAATGTCAAAGGTAATGTGTCCCCTTAATGCAACAAATACTAGATACAGTACAACCCCAGTTAACTAGACTAAAAGGGGGGGAGCCATTTTGGAAAACGATTCTTTCAGTTAAGGCATGGACATCTATTGCTGCTATTTTGTTTCTAATTACAGTATTATTTTCTAAAATGTTTTGAGTTTAAAACGAATTCAAAACTCTCTTTGTAGGCTACACTTACGTTCAAGTTAGCCCTCCTTAGGGCTGATGCAACTGGTAGGCACAGGTAAACAATATTGAAATTAACATTGTTAATACACAATCATTTTAAGTTTAGCATTTTAAAATTAATCACTGACCTTCTTGGTGAGGCTTAAAAGGAAAAAGTGGGGATATCATTACAAAAATCTCTCCTTTGCGGTTATTTCCATGCAGTACAGTACATATTTTTTGGATTTGCGATTTCAGATAACCTGGAGTTCGGTTAACCAGAGTTTTACTGTATTGTTAATTTAATACTCCAGTACATAATGGATGTGTATACAGTTATGCTTCTCCTCTTTCATGGCGTTTTACAAACACTATTTTTGTTAATACAACTAGCTGCTGTGAATTGAAATTCTCTTATTTTAAATGGTACATTGAGAGACTGGAAGAAGTGGTTGCATGAACGGTGTGCTTGTGACTATATTTATGCTTCTTTGCATAATTTATATGGATTATATGCGATTTCTAAGTTAACATGTACTTATTAGATAATTTATAATGCACATGTTGTTATGCTGTTTTTTAAATTTCGACACTTAAAAAAATTGTATTTTCTATTAAATGTATTCATATTTTCTATTTACAGGAATTTTTTTCTTCGTCAAGTGTTCCTGAAGTTGAAAGTGCATTATATTTAAAAAGTGATGGCAAAAAAGCATGGAAGAAACATTATTTTGTTCTTAGGGCCTCTGGTATTTATTACTGTCCTAAAGGAAAATCAAAGGCAAGTTCACACTAGTTTTTTGAATAGTTGACTTCTGAATCAATGCAATTTAAAAGACTCATCGTCATGCATGTCTAAGTTTGGGTGTTTGAAATTCTTATTGTCATGTATCCAAAATAAAAATAATAATGAAAAAAAATTTAATTCATTAAAGTTAAATTCTGTATGTATTTCCAGTCTCTTTGCATTGGAAATTGCCATCTATGCTTTTTAAGTGTATAGTTACAGGGGTGATTGTGTTCCGGTATTATACCGGAAATCCGGAATTTTCTTCATCCTTAATACCGGAATTTTCTGATAAATCTATTTTTAAGTGCCAAAGACTCAAACTACTATGAATTCTCCGTAGTTTCTGCGCAATTTCGGCTTCTACTACAGACTATACAAATTATAATCCATACTACAAAAAATTTACTTTGGATTATGCTGAGTCAATCCAAATGAATCTTTTAGAAAGTGCCATACCATAAATAAGAATAACTACCTCACTTAAGAATGGTACCATAAGGATTTATATATATTAATTGTTATTCATACAAAATATTATATTTTTAATATTGTTCTGTTATCAATTTTGATGGTTTCCTTTCATGTGTGTCATGAACTAAGACAAAATAAATTAAATCAATTTCTGATGTGGAAAAAGCATATTAAAAATTGCATGCAAAAGTTGAATCTGCAATGTAATGAATGAATATACAGTCGAACGTCACAAATCCGCAATCATCGGGATTTGGGATAATTCCGCATCTTAGATCATTTCAATATTAAGAAGTGATTTTAACATCATAAAACACAGAATTCAGTTTAAATTTTTTGTAAACTTATTTATTACTTGTTTTTTTTTATTTATAAACATAATTAATATTATAATTTTAACACTTTTACAAAACATTTCATTTAAAGTGAGTTGCTTCATTAGTTTCGGTTTTTGATTAAGTAACTTCTCTTTTATTTTGCATATCGCCATTATGTCCGACTCCGAAATAAAGTCCCTTTGCTCGAGTCCTTTTATTGCGATGTTCAACACTTCCACTAAACTGTCAATTGGTATTTTATCTTCCACTTGTGTTTTTTCTTCGCTCTCCTCGCTATCGGATACTGAAGTTTGGGAGTTCATCAACACCATACTGCATATTTCGGCGTCGGTGAGCTGGCACTCTGTCGGGGCTTTATCGTCGCAATGCAGTACTTCAAAGGCGTCATCTTCGGCAATTTCTTGTTCTATTGACTTGATGTACTCAAGTAGTTCAAAAATTTCAGCTTTTCTTTCGAGATCTATACATTAGGATTACAATACCCCCCCGCAATACCTTCGTTGTACATGTGGTTAAATCCCTTCCCTCCCCAGATGGTTACGACCGGTTTCTGCTGACTCTGGGCGCCGATTTGGTAGATAAAAGTTAGGATATATATATTGGGGGGGGGGGGGGTTTACGGAATGAAAAAGGTCCGGATTTGCGACGTTTGGCTGTATATCCGTTCCCTACACGTAATTTCCCTGCTAAAATTTCAGGTATTTTTTCATGAAGCCACAATCACCCCTGCAGTTAGCAGTGTGCATAGCATGTCTTTCCAGCATAAAAAATTAGTCTTGGAAAATTAGTGGATATGGATATTTTTAGTCGGAGGAACTTTCACATTTGGACTAGCTATTCTTGTGATTTTATAGTGTAAATTTTGTAATTGTTTTAAGGCAAAAGAAAATTAGATATTCTGATTCAATTATTTGATGCTGAATGTTGTGAATTTCAGAATGCCAGTTTCAGTGAAAACTATAAGATTGCATATGATTTGTTTCTGTCGGCTGCTTGTTCTTTTATGTGCAGTGATAATTTTGTTTCTTGGTATCCTAGTTATTTCACAATTCTTTTCAAAAAATGGGAATAATTTTAATTTCTTTAGAGAAAAACTTTGTGTGTCTTTTGATGTGAAAGTCTTATACAATTTTGCCTCTATTTTATTTATTACCTATTAAAAGTATTTTTCTCTTTCAGTTGTCAAAAGATTTAATATGCTTAACAACTTTTGAAATGAACAATGTTTATACGGGATTTGGTTGGAAAAAGAAATACAAAGCACCAACTGATTTTGGCTTTGCCATAAAGGTATGTCTAAAGCAAAGTTGCAAGTTGATTAACTTGTAACTATTACTATTTATCAATATTGAAAATTATTAGCAAATTTTCTTGTGTAAAACTAAATTACTTGCAAATCTTACTTAATTATTATATTATAACAACTGGATCATTTCATTATATACATGCTATCTTGAGGACTTCCTTTACAGATTTCACAGAAAAATTTATCAAATAAAAGAAAGTAAAATCCAGTAAGATATTTTCTTAGTTTTCAACAATGGAAGAGAAACACACAATTAAATATGTATTTAAACGATGAAAACTGTTTGAAATGCATTGCAACAATGAAAAGTATTGCTGTAAAAAAAGTATTGCCAAAAATATTTTAAAAAATTTATTAAAATTAGAGAAAAAAAATCGTATGACAACTTATTGATAAAATTGAAAAGGTAATTTTTTGCACTTTCAGGTGGTGTAAAAATAATTTTTATGCTTTAATATGTTCGGAATTTATTAAGGAAAAATTTTGCTTAATTTTTAATTAATTAAAATTTTTAAAAAAGTGCTTTGAGGTGCACATTCCCACCTCCCAAAGTGTGTTTGTGCCAAATTCCGTAGCTCTAAGTCCAGAGTTGTGCCCTGTAGAGTGCCAACACACAGACACACACATTCTCCTTTATTATTAGTGCAGATAATAATAAAATTCGGTTAATTATATGGTTGGAAAGGCCATCACTGAAACAGAGTCGATAAATATTTTATTAATGCCCAATGTTTCCAGCGGTTTTTATATGCATGTTTCATTTTGTTCTCCAGTTATTTGTATATAAGACAATCTGTTGTGATAATTTTCTTCTGTTGTGTTAATTGCATAGATTACCATACCAGTGGATAATTATATTTTTTGTGTTTTTAGCATCCTCAAATACAAACAAAATCATCTAAATATATAAAATATTTGTGTGCTGAAGATGAACAGACTTTACGTCAATGGGTAATGGGAATACGCATTGCGAAAGTGAGTGTTGCTGTTATTTATTATATAAATAAGTTGTACAATTTTTACATTATTTCTTTCATAGATATTTTTAGCCTTTCCTGTTATAAATTATGAAGTGACTCTTTCAAAAAATTAAGACGCTTTTATCGTTGCATTTGTTTAGTTCTTTATACACTATATGGACAAAAATATCTGGACACCTTCAGATTTTCACATTTTTTAGAATTTCTCCAGAAGGGAATAACTGACTGCCCTTAAACTTCGATCATGTGTCGAATAGACTGTAACTCACATTTTACATTGAAGATTCGGCGCTGAGGTCAATTGGGGGACCGTCTACAAACTGATGGAGATAAAAACTTTTTTAGCCCACCCCGTTTCACAGAATACAGATAACAAGATGAAACTTTCAGAAATGGTTGTGTTTAATGTGCATAATATTTACATGAATTTTCGAAAACTCATCAAAAATATTTGGGAAGATATAAAGATTTTCTTTAAAAATCCAGACATGACACATTTCCGCGGAAATGCCGATTTCACATTGGATTTTATCATTCTTAATTTTCTTTTTTAAAATAATTCTACAATATTTTCAATATCTCAAGCACTTTTTGCATAAATTTATTTATTTTATTGTGCGATTAATCGATACTTATTTTATTTCTCGGTATTTATGTTTGGCACAATTCATTATTCATGATGTTCAGCTTTTTTGTTCCAAGCCTGTGTCATGTCTGAAAATCCCAAATTTTCCCACCTGTTTTTGTGCTTATAATATGCACAGTGTTTTGTTAAATTATACGAAACTTGCAGAAAAAATGACAATATATTACAGAACCAATGTGTAAAAATTTGGGGAAAAAAATTTCAATATAACAGGAGTGCCCATGTGCGAAACATAGCACAATTTTTCTTGTACAACTTTAAAGCCAGATATATAGGGTAACTTATATAAAAAATTAAGTTCAATATCTTTAATATTCAGAAAGATATGAGCATTACAACGAGCAGATTTTCAGCTCCTATCTAAGAGAAGCTAAAAGATGAGGGGTTGTACACAAATTGATATTTTTTAAACTTGTATCTCTGAATAGTTATATTGAATTGTATAGTGGTTAGAAATTTGCTAAATACTCATGAACACTTGTAATATCTGTAAGGAATAAATATATATATATTTGTAGAATTATTAAAATATTTTAAGAAAAGTAAATAGATAAAAAAATCATTTGGCCATAAAAGAAATTAATTTTAAAATATCGTTTGTCCATAAAATTGTAACAATATGTAACTTGTTAATAATCATGTAAATAATATAATTAAAGCAATAAATTTTTTGTTATTTATAATGCCTAATGGGCTGGAATTTAAGTTGTGCACGTAACTGATAAGTGTTCATATATATTTAGTAAATTCTAATCACTGTACAATTCAATATAACTATTCAAAGATACAAGTTTAAAAAATATCAATTTGTGTACAACCCCTCATCTTTTAGCTTCTCTTAGATAGGAGCTGAAAATCTGCTCTTTGTAATGCCGATATCCTTCTGAATATTAAGGATATTGAACTTAATTTTTTATATAAGTTGCAATATATATCTGGCTTTAAAGTTGTAAAATAAAAATTATGCTATGTTTCGCACATGTGCATTCCTGTTATATTGAAATTTTTTTCCCCATATTTTTATACAATGGTTCTGTAATATATTGTCATTTTTTCTGTAAGTTTTGTATAATATAACAAAAAAACTCTGCATGTTATAAGCAAAAAACAGGCAGGGAAATTTGGTATTTCTTAACAAAACCTTTATATCTTCCCAAATATTTGTGCTGAGTTTACTAAAATTCATGTAAATGTTATGCGCATTAAACATAACCATTTCTGAAAGTTTAATCTTGTTATCAGTGTTCTGTGAAGCGGGGTGGCACAAAAAAGTTTTTATCTTCAGCAGTTTGTAGACAGTCCCCTAATTGCCCTCTGGACCGAATCTTCAATGTAAAATGCAAGTTACAATCTTTTCTTCACAGATACTTTTGTCCATATAGTGTATGTTTGCATACCATGAATGTTTCAAAAAAAATTTCATAAGTTTTTTTTTTTCCCCTTATTGTTTTTGATATATTTTTAGAAGACACAAAAATTAGTTAAATATTTTAAATTGTTGTTGGAATATGAGATTCATGTTAGTAATTAAATAAATTTGTCAGTGTTTAAAAGGATTCAATTAATAACAAAATCGTACAGCAGTTAGAATTGAAGATATTGTGTATTCTTAAATTGTATCTCAGGAAAAAAAATTTCTGTTTGTCAGATGAAGCAAACTTCAAGAATTGATATTTTATTCTCTATTTAATTCTAGCTTTTTATATGACAGCATTTTTCTTTTTCGGAGAAACTCAAGTATCATTTTAAAAGAAACTAGAATTTTAATATCGAATACTATATATTAATGTAAAGTATTGCAGAGTATTTAATAATGAAGATGAAGAGTTTCAAAATATTTTTAATTAATTCTATCTCATTTCATTGGCAATCAGATTAAATTTGTGTTCTAAATATATACTTTTTACTGTAAATTTTTATTTGTTGAAGATTTAATGGTTTGATTTATTCGTATCTGTTTCAGTTTGGACCTCTGTTAAAAGAAAATTATGACAATCTTATGAGAGATATTGTGGAAGAAGATTTGGAAACACTTGCACATGCACGAAGTTTCTCTGTTTCTTCTATGGCTAAAACACTTGCTGTGAGTTCAGATAGTTCTGGCAGCTCTGGTAGTCCAGATCGACAAGATATTTCTCTCGAAGACGTAGTTTTCTCTGGTCCTCATCCTGCTTCTCTAACACCTGAGCAATCTGAAGCTGATGTTTTAAGTAATCGCAGCTCAGAATCTACACCTACTCCCACACCAATGGAGTGGACAAACCCTCGAGGATCTATGTTTCGGCATGATTCTGTAAAGTCCAGTAGCAGCAGTAGTGGTTGCATGTCGGAACGATCCAGTGTTAGTACTCCAACTGCAGAGCAAGTGCCATTTGAGCCTAATGATATGCCTCCAGGAACCTTAAAAAGAAAACCGAGCATGACGCCCAAGATTCCGTTAACTAACACAACTCGTAGCATCGTCAAGCAGTCTGACGATAGTTTTCCTCCTTCTCTGGCTTCTGATAGGCTGTGTCATAGTAATAGTATCGGAAGCAATTCAACTCTGTCCAAAACTCTGGGTCGTAGATTCAGCCTGCGACGCTCTCAAACTGAAGATCAAATCATGGTTAATGGCATTATGAAAAGCCTACAGAGAAAATCATCAGAAGCTGCAGCTTTCAATCCGGACCAGTTGGGTGGGTTTACACTCCCTCCACCACCATTAAGTGTAAGTACTTCAATCGAAAGCTTGGATATTGCACTTCTTCCACCACCACCACCTGAAGCTTTCAGAGGGAGTACAGCAAGTCTTGATTCTCTACCTCCTCCTCCACCACCTTTAGATTTATCAGAAGAATATAGTTGGCCCAGTACCTCAAGTCTTAACTCACTACCTCCTCCTCCTTCGCCACAAACTACTCCCACAAAAGAAAAACATCCTAAAAATAAAATTCCACCTTCACCAGTTAGAGACAGGCCTCCTCTGTTTATACCCCCAAAAGCCAGAAACACTGATCGGCGTATGTCTGAAGCAGATATTCAACAACCTCTCCCATTTTTGGCAGAACTCAAAGGTGTATCTAGTTTGTCTCGTGGTTCCAGCAAACCAATACAGAGAACCCCCGTTGACAATGAAATGTGGAGACATAATCACAACAGATTTGGAATTTTGCCATCTTCAAATCCTTGCACCATGGTTGATAGGCGGGCTAGTGCTCCGCAAGTTCCCAAAACGTTGAACATTGTACCTAATTTGCCTCTTAACTCTGTGCCACCTCCTCCTCCACCACCGCCTCCCCCTCCGCCCCCCACATCTACCATACCAAAAACTGTGAAATTTCACGAGCGTCCTTCTCCACCGACAAGAAATGATGATACTCGACTCTCCCAGAATGCCTCTGGACTTCTGCGACGAACTCAGACTCCTGCCACGCTTCCAGGCCACAAAGCTTCACCGATACCTTGTCCTCCAGACACTTTCCTCAAAGATCTTCAGAAAGTTATGGAAAAGAAGTGGAAGGTTGCTCAGCAGCTGTCTGTTGATTTGAGTGCGACACCAAATGAAATTCTTGGTTTTCGGGACCCGTGTTATTTACCTCCTGTTACTCAGTCTCAGACATTGGGTCCTCCTCCTCCACCACCCCCACCACACGCCATGAGACCTAGGTCATCTTCACAGAGTAGACAACGCAAATCCTACGAGGACTCAGCGACGCCAAAGAAACGACCTCCTCCCCCACCTCCAAAGAGAAGTGAAACGACTCAGTTATCTAACCGATAATTGTGAACTTCATTCTACTATAGGGCTCAATTCTGGTGCTCTGATTAAGAAAACTCTCTTTGAGTTCTTCCATGCTTTTTTGGTTACATTTTCTCACTTTGGAAAAGTGTTTGCTGGAAAACAAACCTTTGATAGGTTCTTCATGTGGAACTACTTTTCTTATGCCATTTTTTTAACCATGACAGTTTTATAAGATTCATTTATACAAACTTTTGTCTGTGAATGCATTAAGAAAAAAAAAATTTGTAATATGAAAGATCTCTTCTTTTTCATCATAATTCTTCTGCATAATATTAATTTGTCAAGATTGTGACAAATGCTATTAATTTGTTTCTATTTTTTTTAGTCAAAACGATATTCATTTGCGATGAAAGTAAAAATACTTAGAAATTGACAGTTAAATAAACATTACATAATAATGAAAGTGATAGCGAGTTCATTTGACTTTTTTAGACATTCAAATTAACTCTTTTAAAAGTCATCTTTGATTTTTCTTTTTAAATTGTGACCATATGCCCAGTTAAAATGTGATACTGTAAAATGCTCAACAGTGCATTTCTAGAATATGTCGGAATCAAATTTTTAACGGCTAACTGTTAAGAAAAAATTGAACCCAAATTTTCTAATGTGTTAGAACAGAGTGCTTGTTGCAACTGCCATAATTTCGGATTTATTTTATTATTTCATTTTAAATTTACCATAAGACAAAATAATTGATTGTATATAATAGTTCAAAATTCACTTGTTTGTAGTAATGGGAAAGTAGATCCATTGCTTTTATTAAATTGGTAGCATGAGTTAGGACTGTTTCTCAAAAAGCTATTCTATAAAAGTAATCAAGAATTTTCGTTCCAAATGTCGATCAGTGTATCTCTTTGTTAAAAATGGCTTTCAAATGCATATTATTGATTGAAAGTTTTTCTACAAAATGTTGTTTCATAGGAAAATTGATGATTAGACAAGAATTGAATGTGTCAGTTAGAACATGAATGGTAAAATTGAAAACTTTTCAGATTTTATATGTTGTAAAAAATTGTTGTTGAAAAGAATAAAATTTGTCAATTGTTGGAAGTAAAATGGAAATGTTTGCAAGGAAATTGAAATGGGGGCAATAAAATTATGAACATTTGTTTTGTTTTAATGAGTATTGAGTGTTCTGTTTTGTTTCATTTTCTTTTATCTATATATAATTTGCCCTTATTTTCTTTATTTTTGAAAAGATTAAAAATGCTGTAATTAAATCAATATTTACATAATTTTCTGTTTTATTCTACATTAAATTTTAAAAAAGGCAGCGATCCATGTAAATAAATAAATAATCGGTAAACATTATATTATTTGATAAAAAAATTTATTTTCTATCATATCTAATTATTTTACTGAATATTGTTAAGGATTCTTGTATAGAAGTAATGCTTTTGTGAATGTTTAAATTTGTCCTCTTGTTTAAAACTTTGTAAGCAGCAAAAGGCAGTTATTTTAATCTTTTATCCTGTATAGAAATGTGTTAATAAGGAAAATGAGGACTCAAAATTAACCAGAGTGTGTTTACAAATCCCTTACTGCCTGCTGAACTTTCAGATGTAGAAAAGAAATGGAAACATGTGATGGTGGGAAATTTTTTAGATAAGAACATCACGAGGAGAAATTTTTAACCCATTCGTGCAGCAGTCATTTATATTTTGTGGACAAAATGAACTTAGGCAATGCAGTGTAGAAATAATCTAAAAAATACTGAAAAGCTATGCATATTATTGCTGCACAAATATACCATGAGTTTCACTTGCTGATGTGCATTATGACCACAAAAATACACCATGAGTCTAACCTACTATTCTGTTTGAGTAGGTTCAATTCGTTTTAATTGGATATTAATTTTTTTTAATAAGCTTATATTTGCTCATATTTATTGATTTCATTTCACTCTGCGCAACGTGTAAAAATCTGAATCTTCAGATAAAAATTTACACAATACCGGAAAAGAATAACTGAAGACTAGTGGTTTACTCCTCATAAAAAAAGTAATTAAATTAGTATTCTTGTTGAAGCTTAATGCTGTTACCTGTTCCATTTGTAGGATGTGATGAATTAAAGCAAGATATGTTATGATTTTTTTAAAAAAAAGGTGGCCTTTTTAAAAGGGTTTTTTTCCCCCTCTTCTAATTGAAATGCTGCATCTTACCAATAAACAGAATTATTTTAAAAAACCTAAAATGTTACAGTCGTTGTATAAATTGGCCTATTACACTTAAGTGAGGGGAAGAGTCATTTATGCATTTTTTTTCCCCCCAGGAGAAATTATTGGCATTTTATTTAAGTATACTACTCGGCAGTTTTCAGTAGAAACTAAGTTGCTTCTGATCTGTTCATATGTATGTGAGGTATTCCATTAGAAGTTTCTAAAGAATTTGGGTGAGGGAGGTGCAGGTTTTGAACAAATCAAACTGTGAGGTTTTTTCATCGTCCCTCTTTCCGACTGCACTGCCAGGGAGTTATCCCCAAAGAGAGAGAAAATCAAACTAACCTTGCACTTTATTTGGTAATTTCAAAAGAAATAAAAAATAAACCTCTCCTAATTCCTTTGAAATACAAACATCTAATGAAATACTTTCCTATATGTAAAGGTGCATGTATATATCAGTGAATGTAAACCTATAAAAGTAATACAAATTTTATCTATTGATGTATGTTTTAAAATTGAATGACAGGATTTATTTGTTTGAGATAATATGTGTGATAATGAGAGAGAAAAACTGCTCTAAGTAGAGAATTAGTAGAAAAAATTTAATTAAAATTGTTGAAAAATATTAATATAAATACTATTACAAATGTGGATGTAATTATTACAATAGTTATTAGTGTAATAGTTACACCCAAAGATATGTGGTAATCACGAGCTTTCGTTAAAATAATTATTTTCTGTTTTAAAAAAATGCCAGTGTGATATATATATCCATAATTTCTTTTAAGCAAATGGAAGTATATTAATAACATTTAAAATTGTTAAATGTTTAAAATTCATATCCTATTGTAATTGAAGTTAATCAAAAGATCATTTATATAGCCAGATTGATTATTTAGGTTTTATAAGCATTTTTTCACTGATCTTTCATTATTTAAGAAATCATTCATATTCTTTCACATATTTGTTAATTTCACATTAGAACACATCAACTTTAGTTGTATGTGTGAAATATTTATCTTTTATACTTTTTTTAGTTAACTACAATTCTGTTGGATTTTTTGTGCTTATTTTTTAGGTACTATCTATGTAAAACAACCATGAAGATGATACATTTGCAACAAAAAATGAAATGTATATAGAATTTAAAATGTGGTCTGTCCTGCCAAGTACTAGTGGTTAGCAGATTTTATTGTTGAAGGTGTTTACCCTTCCATACTTATATTTCAATAGGCTGTTTTGTTATTTATGAAAAGTGATAATATTTGTAATTAAAATGAATAAATGTTGTAGCGTTTCTTAGAAAGTGAAATGAATACAGTGGAAATGGAATATTTTAAATGAGATTCAGATTAAGGTTCTGCGTGATGTATAGCTATTGTAACTGTAATTGTTTTGTTTCTTATATTAGCTATCGGATATATTTTTAATCTATTTACCTTTCTAAATTTCCCTTTATCCATACGTTTTATAACCTTTGAGAAAGGAATCGATTTTGATCAAAGAGGTGAAATTAGTCATTAAGATTTGTTACCCTACCATTAAAATACTCCCTCTGTCCAACTTTAGAAATCTGATTTGCCATATTATCCCAAATAAAGAAAAGACCAAAGTGAAATCTAGGAAAGCTCAATTTAGATGGATTGATCATGCATTTTTTAACTTATATACATGCATCTGCCATGTCTCCTAATTGAAAATGGCAAATTATTCCATTTTGTTTTCACGTTTCTCAAACAATTTTTTACAAGTACAAAATTTTTTGTATTGTTAGTTTTATTATTATTATTATTTAGTTTCACTAACAAAGTCTTTTTGACTTGCCTGCGATGTATGATATAAATGATGGTTACTGTATACTCCATATAGCAAAAGATAGTTTGGAAAGAAATGGTAAATTCCTTTCAGCATTATTTTGTGATTTTAATTTGATGTCAAAGACACAACATACCACTGTTATGTTTAATTATTAGGCATAATTTGCAATATAAGACAAATTAATTTAATTTTTATGTTTTCATAATTTTTGAAATAAATAAATGGCACTGTTAGCAGACTTCTTGATTTATTAAAAGTGAACTTCAAATCTTGGACAAGAAAAAAAGTAGCAAATTGGATAGCTAAAGGTTGATGGAGGTGATTTACTGCAATAAATTATTAATTAAAATTTTATTTATACTGTTTAAGTTGTTTTATAGGAATAAAAGAGGCTCTTTTTTTGAATAATTATTTGTTTTTTCCAAGTTTCTAAATTTAAAAATGGGTTATCACAAATAAAGTGTGCTAACTTTTGGCTGAATATTTTTCTATCAAAATGTTTATTCATTTAATTGTTTTTCATTTTCAAGAAAGACCTTACTTGCATTTTCTAAAATGTACAGCCATTATGTTTATTACTTGGATAGTAGCATCATAAATATTTTATATTGCATATCTTACTGCGATTGTTGTTAATTGCCAATACCGATTAAATAACTAAAATTTAATTAATTATTAATTGAGATAATACAGAATTCTTACATATTTTATTACTCATAAAAAAAAGAAATTGTTCATTTGTTTAAAATCTATATTTTATCCTGATGGCTTTTAATCAAAATGATAAAACTGATGCCTCAAAACTAAATATTATATGTATAGCCATATTTAAAAGAAGTTTGTCTTGTAAATGTGATGCTCATGAAGTTAAGTCGTATTCTGCTTTGTGATAAATGTGAATAATAAAGTTATTCGAAAAATTTATCTTACTTTTAAAAGTAGTTTAGACATTAAGAATAACTAGTGAAAATAATTTTGCTTGTTAACTCTTAAATTGCTGCATTTTGTAAGTGCAATTAGTTTTATGAATTATGCAATTTGTGTTAAATTATTTCTTCTTCTTATAACCTACATTTTTCACTTTAAAGAAATGAAAAGGAGAGAGATGTGCTTCTAAAAGTATAACATATTAGCAGCTGATATTCTTATTTGCAGCTCTTGAATATCATTTTCTTGATTGGCCAAAGAATTGAGTAAACTTTGATTGATGAGATTGGAATTGAATTTTATAATAATTGGTTTATTTTTCTCTTTAAATTTTGTAGAAATAAATAATGTGGATAATTAACGCAATTAGATTAATTTTTTTTCACTGCATTATAACTTTTTAAAGTTTTTTTTCCCCTACATTCCTATAAAAGTGAGTTAAAAACGTTCTCTGAAAATGATTTCTATCTTTCATTTTTGTTCATGTGAAACTAACTACATTGACAATTTTTTACTATTATAATTATAAGAATTCATTTTTTTTGAGTGAATTCAAAATAATTACTTTTTTGTGTTTTACTTCTGTTAATTCAATTCATATTTAACTAACAAAGTACCAGCATTGTGATTACAAGAAATAATATATTTCTTATTCATATGCATTTGTATTGGTAGGTGTAATATTGTAATTTCATTATTTGTAATTTTTTTGTCACTTATCATAGCATTATTTCATCTCTGTTAGCCAAAAATACCATTCGCACTTTTGTCCTGAAAGCTTTATTTAAAGAGAAGTTCTCATGTTGCGCTTTGTAAATAAAAGCAGCACTGTCATTTAGTGCTTTATATGTATAAGTATATATGTAAACATCTACAGAAGAAATGCTTACGAGTTCACGCCATGATGGAAAAAAGCATGTTATGCTGCAGTGGACAGCCCTGTTTTATGTTGATACTGTCGAATAAAATTAAAAAATTTGTCTATATTTTATTGTCTCATTGGTTGAAGTTGGGTTTTCAGGGTTCACACGCATCCTTAAAAGTCCTTACAAATCCTTATTTTTGTGCCCCATTTTTAAAAAGGCCTTGAAAGTCCTTACTTTTTGCCACCTCAGCTACAGCAAAATACATGCAGTATTTAGAAAGTGAAAAATCCGAAGAAAAGACTGAAACAAAAAAACTCTAGATTAGATTATATAAGATTATTTAAAACTTATTATTATAATAGATTTTTTAAAACAAAAGAAAATGTTCCAAACAAATGAGAAAGCAAATGATTTAGCCAATGAGGCTGAAAAGTCAAAGGACATAAATTCATAATAAGGACATTTATTCAATCGTATGAACTAAGAAAAACAATTACTGAAAAAAAATTTAAATAAATACCTTGGATGTAAAACTGAATGAAAAAAGTTTGGTTTTGATTACCAGTTTCATGGGGTTTTTTTTTCATCAACTTATTAACTCGTATTTTTAAGAGTTTTTGTCGTGTTAAATTTGTAATGTATCTTCTATGTTTTATACTATACTTTATCATCGAATAGGTTGAATTTGCAAAAATGAGACATTTTATTTAAAAATGCGTGCAACAATTCGTTAAGTTTATTCAATTTAGAGGTCCTTATTTTTTGGTTTTTTTTAGTCCTTGATTTTCTTTTAAGGAAATGTGTATGAACCCTGGTTTTGTTTGGGATATATAGCAGCGAAGGCTGTCATCCCCTAGTATCCGAGAGTCACAATTAGTAGATGTCGAAGAGTTTCAGTGACTGAAGAAAAATCTGAAGATGGCACTTAAAAGAGTGAATCATATGCCGAAAGACTTCGTATGAGAAAAAAATCTGTAGATCCAAATTGAGTTTCAAGCAGAAGTTCCTTCTTTAGGGCAAATACTTCTTGCAGTTTAAAAGAATATGCTCGATAGTGTTTTCTTGATTACACACAGATCAAAAGGGATTATTGTGAAGTCCAAATCTGTGCAAGAGAGCTGTACTGAGGTTAAAATGCGAGTAATTATGATATTCTCGTGTCAATTTTTTAGCCATGGTGCACGGGATAAGATGGCGGGTAGATCTCCCAGGATTTCTAGATATTTGCTATTTCGAACGTTTTCAATCGGTTTTTGAATAGAAAAATTACAATAATATGAACAAATATCTTCCACTGCGATCCACTCAATGTATAGGTCCGACTCCATAACATTTTTGGCGAGAGAATCCGCCCTTTCATTCCAGGTAGTTTCATTGGTGTCAAGTGTTTATTCAGTCTGAGTTAATTACTACTCTATTTCAAAAATCACAGTAAAGTAAAAATCCAGCAAACTTCAAATAATTCAGAATAAGGTGATACCCATGCATAAACATATTTTCAGATAATTTCTTCAGCAATGCTAAAAATATTATTTTATAAAAATTTTTAAATGTTAATTTATATGTCACGAAATTACTTGCCTTTTGGTTTCTCAACAAGTGCTACATTTATCTTACTTTTTCGGAGGTCGTGGCGTAGCTAGGGGGGCAGCAAAATCAGACATGTAGGAAAACAGTTTTGTAACTAAGAAGAGCAGCGTCACTAGTTCCATCATTGTATACATGAAAAAAAAACTTGTGATTAATTCATATTTTGCGCCTTTTTACTTTCTCGTATACAAGGAGAAAGTATTGTAGTCGTCAAAAAATTCGAACTCCAGATTTCGACGAATCTCCACGTTTTAGATCTTCCCAAGTCCGAAAAACACAATTTTGGAATTGTGTCTGTCTGCGAACACGATAACTCGAAAACTATTAGAGCTACGTGGATGAAATTTGGTATGTGATCTTTAAACATAATTTGGACAAAATCCGTGTACGGGAAGTCTGCCTATTTGTATGTCCACAGTCATGTGAACACTATAACTCAAAAACTTGAATAGCTAGATGGATAAAATTTGGTACACGGTTTTATCGTCATGAATGTAGGTTCGTCAAAGGGTTGACTGTCTGTATAATTTACTTTTGAAAAGAATCCGTTATCTCCACTCTCATGCGTACTGGAAGCAATCTGTGCACAACGGAAGCTATAGAGCTAATTACGCCAGTTTGTCCTTGAGCCGGTAAGAGCGGAAAATCGGTACTCATCTCTTTGAATTTGATTCTTTACCTAGATATTTTTCAATCACTATAATGAAAAACCTGATAGCCATTGGATTCTGGGTAACAGTAGGTTCGCATTTTTTTTGCCACGCGGGGGAAGGGAAAACGGCACCTTTTTGGGAAAGTTTTGGGGAGAACTCTCCCGCTGGTTTCGTTAAATTGCCAAATGTGTAAAAGAAAGACTGGTGGTGGATGCGCGTATTCGCAACCATTTCCAGAGATCGAGAGCGTCAAATGAAGTGCGTTATTAAATAAAAAAGTTTCTCTAGAATATTATATTTTTTTATTTTGGAGCTTATTTTAACTTTTAAAGGAAGGGCGGCAAAAGTTGCAACTACGCCACTGTTCGGAGGTGTAAGTTCTGGAAATTGCTGCGTTTTTATTACTCTTTTCTAGCAACTGAAAATTCAGTATGATCGGCAAGATATTTTGATGCAAAAAATTGCTTTTTACTTAACATTTATAGTACTAGATTAGAATCCGGAGAATGCGTATTATCAGATGTCGGAGACTCGTGGATTGTAAAGCATTTTGTTTAATTATGTAGGTATTCGATAAATCAACCTTATAATCTTGACGAATAGGAATTTGAGAGGGCCTCTTTCATCCCAAAACTTCACATGTGTTTTTGTTTTCTGAGAATAAATATGTTGATAAGAATATAATTAAATATTAAGTTTGACCTCGTGCTTGAACTTTATATAATACTTCTTTCTTCCA
The DNA here is from genome assembly GCA_013235015.1 of Araneus ventricosus. Classification (NCBI taxonomy): domain Eukaryota; kingdom Metazoa; phylum Arthropoda; class Arachnida; order Araneae; family Araneidae; genus Araneus; species Araneus ventricosus. The sequence goes on along the minus strand of BGPR01001604.1, from coordinate 36,440 downwards.
ACTTTAGCTGTCCGATTTAACTTTTTCTTTCAAATTAAGAAAAGGAAAATGATTTGGGTAAACTATTTAATCGGCCATAAATCTTTCAACTATGTATGTGCAAGTGTCATGTTCCCTAAGTAAAATAGACTATTGATGGGTTGTTCGCCAGAGCGTGCGGACTCGTGGTCCACAATATGTAACCACTTGTTATTAATTATTTAAGTTAGTCCTGGTTATGAACGTGTTCTAAACCTAAATATTTTAGTACATGGAATTGAATTTTTCATTAGGACTATATTCTCATTGTATATTTCTTTCATTCATCGCCATATTCGATTTTAGGTCTATTCCTTATATTCTCAACTCAAAATTTAAAAAAATTAATGAAATCAAGAAAACAGTTTAAAATAAATCGTATAGATGAACGATATTAGCGCAATCTATCTTCTCCTCTCAGAGTTTAGCTGTCCGAGTGGTTTAGAGCGTCAGGCTAGGCAGCGGTAGGTCGCGAGTTCTAATCCGAGGCTGTATTCGTACTCTGTTTTTGCTATAGTTTGACGTGACAAATTTGTCGCGTGGTGACTTCGAAGCTTGCGTTAACGTGCTGCAAACTTGTTTCAAGCTTGCACTCTTGTCATGTCAAATTTGTTGCAAGTTTGCAGAGCAAGATTGCTGCAAACTAAAATTGCTATCTGGGAAGATGGTTGTTTTTGTTTTTTTTTTGTCTAAAAGTTGCCTGGTCTGGACCACTAACAGCTGTCTAAATTACACTATTAAAATTGATTGGATTTTATTATCTTTAACTACAGGAATAGCTCGGAAAGCAGTTATCGCCACTAATAATCATCGTAAATTGGAAGTGGAACAAGCTCAATGAAAAACAATAAAAGGACGCCAAAGCATATTTTAATTATTTAGCGATTAATAAAAATTCGGATTCTTCGAATTCGATAATGAATAATAATCAATAATTCTTTTTCAGTTTCATACAGTACTGTTGGTAATAAAGCGGTCTGCACAATTGAGAATTCTGTTTCCGTTGTCATAGTTTTATGGATGCTTGATTATGAAAAGGTTTGCGTTCAAATACTCATGAAAATAGAGCAACAACTTTAGGTATAAAAAATTAACAGCATTTATTAAAACATTAAGAAAGTGCTAGTTAGATATGAATGCAACACAAAAACAGATGAAATTCAGTTAGCTAGCGCATGACATCTAGCCCGCTGCCTCGTGCATCTCTCGTGTATTGCGTACTAAGTAAGTAGTTTCAAGAGTGACGTCATCGGGAGGAATTCAGGATCGCCACAGTACTCCCCTTCTGTAAACAGTGTAGCAGGCACTGGGTTAAGAGGTAGCGAGGGTTAAAGTGTACCCGACGGTCAGATCTCGTGCATAAGGTGGTAGGAGAGGAGATTTAGGTGACACCGGGCTCGATGGAGAAGGTTCAGGTACTGTTTGCATTGAAGATGAAACTGCCACCGGTGGTGACGCTATAGTTCGTGCAGATGGCTAATGGGAGTTCTCGAAGAACGCAGGCTTTACACGATCAATGTTGATTGTAGGCTCTTTGCCGTTCTCTCGTTTAATGAACGTTTATCAGTTCGTCTATGAGTACGCAGTAAGGGCCATCATTGCAGTTCTTGTAGTGGTTTCTTAACTGCGTCGTGGCGCTACGAACACGTAATGTGCAAGTCCCTAAAGCTGAATGCTGAACACACTTTTGCCTGTCATGAGGATGCAGTTAAGAACAGGTTTAAGTTGATCCATCACGGTTCGTAAGTTTTAAAATTTGATGAGGTTCGACGTTAAATGAAGGGATTTCAAAATTCATTGTTGGTAGTTTCAGGAGGTTGAACCATAAACTAGTTCGGCAGTGTACTGTAGATCGCATATTTACGGATTCTACTATAGTTTGGATTGAGGTCGCTTTACGTGGTTCTCAGCGTCACGTGACTTCTTGCTTCTGAAGATGATGTCACTTAAGACGCGCTTAGTTTGGATTTCGATTTTGTCTCAGCTATTGTATCATGGAGAAGCAAATTATCTTTATCAATTCATCATTCCTTTAGAAATATCAAATAATCGTAATTAAAGGAATAATTTTGGTTTTTTTCCATGATACAATAGCTAAGACAAAATCAGGGGAAATCAAACTAAAGCGCGCTCTATGACATCATTCAGAAGCAAAGGCAGAAGTCACGTGACGCTGAGAACCAATGAAAAGAAGCGACCTCAATCCAAACCTTAGTAGGATCCATAAATGTAACGTAGATCCTCAGCTATTGCCGTTCTGAGTTCGAGGCAAACCACTGATTTGATTCGGTCCATTCGTGGATGCGTGGGCGATCTGAGGGCTGCTTTAAAGATCGATGAAAACGCTCGACGGATTCCATTTGCTGGATGGGTGGTAAGGGGTCGTCTGATCTTTTTGGACTCCCAAAATTTTTGCTTAGCAAGGAAAACAGTTGCTTTCGAATTGTCGTCCCTGCTCCGTTGTGATGTTGATTGAAGGTAAGCCCGGCGTAGAGACCCACTGACTAATGAAGGCACCGCAACGGTTTTCGGCGGAAATGTTGGAAGATGGAGACTGCTCAGGCCATCCGTGCAGGAAGCAGTCTATACAGGTGAATAGGTATTCACACGGTTTCTGAAGGCGGAAGAGTCTTACGAGATCCAAGTGAACATGATCAAGATCTCTCCGAAGGTAGGTGGAAAGACTGAAGAAGGGACTGTTGGTGTGTCGATTACCTTGTATCTTTGTCAGTCAGACAGGTGCCAGGAATAGACCCCATGAGACAGGTCAGTTAGATGTCTTTTTTGCTTAGATGACCATACGAATCTCTGCCCAATCAGACGTTTAGTGGCACGGATACCTGGATAGGAAGGTTGTGCAAAGATTTGAGAACTATCTTTCTGAAACTTGCTGTTATAAGGTCTGACTATCAGGTCTATTCTGGTACCCCCCGGGTTGGGAGTTGGAGACGTCACTTTTTTCCGCGTTAACAGCGGAAAGTGACGTCTCTAATAACCAGGGAATACTGAAATAAATCCTTTAATCATTCCTGATATCACAGTATAGTTTCGATGAAGTGGGGTCCGAAGTAAAGAGAGGTTTCAAAGAGTAGGCAAGCTCATTCTTTGATAAAGGGCTTGAAGTTCTTCATCAGGAAGCTGTGCATTCGCCATGGCGAAAAGTCTACTTTTTATGTAAATGCGTCGCTAATACGGGATAAAGTGTCAGCGACAACGTTTTTTTGAACCCATTATGGCCTTGCTTATATCCATTTAGACGCTGAGAAATGAAGTCAAGGTATTTTTAGGGGTCTATTCTAGTACCCTCGATTGGGTTGGGTTCCGCACGTTAACAGCAAGGCAACCGGGGTACCAAGAATCATTACTATTCATGGAGAAGAGGATCCAGATTTTTGGTAAGAAAGCAAACGTTAGAGGTCGGTGGTCAGTGATATTGTAAAATTTTGACCTTCGATAAGTGTCAGAGAAATGTTTTTACGTGGCATATATTCCAAGTTCCCTATCATACGTACTATATCTACGTTCTGAAGGTGAAAGTTTTCATGAATAGAATGCAAGTGGATTTATGACCAACGGATGTAGTAGATGAAAGGGAGGCTCCTATATGGCATGATAGATAATTGCTGGTTAGGTGCTTGAAAGTCAGAGTAGCTGCATTAATGTCAGTTTTGCATTTTTCAAGCTGCCAGAGTGTCTGTCCAGGGAAAGAGATAACATCGCTCTTTTTGAATTTTTAAAATCATTCATGTAAACTACTTGCGTATCTGCGGCATTAGGCAAAAAACATAATAAGTATATGGCAAGAAGCTTAAGTTCAGCAATATTACGAGGAGATTAGGGAGGAATTGAAATAGCCTGAACTTTTCTCTAATAAGGTTTGATACCTTCGGATAGATCAGGCATCCAAAAAAACTTTACTGCTGGTCTTCCAAGACACATTATCAAAGTTGATTTTAAACCATTTGAGACAATTCGCTCAAATAGCTTGCTTCAAAATTGTGTTTGTGCTCCTCAGCGTTATTCGATGCAATTAGTACATCGTCAAAAAGGAAACAGAAATCTAAGTTAGACAAAACCTTGATGTATATAGCGGAAGTTCGACCTGGCATTACGCAACGCCAAAGGGCATAAACCTGTTCGAAAAGACCAAATGGAGTTGTAATAGCTGTTTTTTGTATGTCAGCCTGATTAACAGGAATTTGATGATAAGCTCTCATCAAATCTAACTTCAAAATGTAATTAATCTTGCACAATACGCTGACGCCATTATGAACAAATTTCCAGTGGATCCATTTTAAACTGTACGGCGGAACAGAAAACGAAGTTCATTCCACGCAAGCAGCTAATAATCTGCTTAAAGATTCATTTTTTCTTGGAGTAGTTTTGTTTGTAATTATTTGATATAGGCATTTCAAGGAGGATGTGCTGGAAAAAGTACTGAAAGGAAAGGAGTGAATTTTAAAAATATTTTTTATTTTCCTTGAAACTCATTTCAGTACCTAACCCGTGGCACAGAAATATTATATAATATTGCACAATATTATTATTATAGACACGAATACCATAACAAAGAGTATTGTATTGTATGTATCCAGTATTTCGAGATATAAATTTTTCACAAATAATATAAAAAAAAATCTTTTTTTTTATAAAATCTTCACTTCAACTCAGGATATCACTCGATTGGAGTTTTATTTAAAAAACTCCACTGGAACAATTATTCTTTAAGATGCTGAATATTATATCATACTATACAATGCAAATGCATACAATATTTTTTTCATTTCTACATTTTATCAAGCGTTTATCTGAAGTATTTTAATGTAAAATTATTCTTACTGTCAGCAGATGGCAGCATGATCATGCTGTAACACTACATTTATCAGCGTTGAATCATATGCCCGAAAAAAATATTTTACAAAATATTCATTTGAATAATAATGTCTACACAATCTGTTTGTTTTACTATGTATATAAAGGCGGGCGGATTCAGCTAAGGAAGTAAGAATCTCGTGATCGATAAGAATAGAACCCGCAGAGAAGAAAAGAAACTAGAGGGAAAAAATACAGGTGGAAGAAAATCTAGATGGGCTAAAATTAAAAGCGTATTCTGAGTGGAAGAAGAGATGAAACGTTATTCATTGGGAAAAAGGACAAGCGACATCGTCGACAGAAGACGAAGAAGAACTCCTGTTGTCTGAACCTGGTTCTCAATGTTGGGACATTTGACACCTCGTTCAGTCACGATGAAAGAAATAAGCTGCATCATTGTTCTTATTTTTAGTAAGAGCAAAGTTAATATAAAAATGTAAGATCAATTTATTGAAATATATAATTACACAGGTAAATGAAGCCAAATACAGTATTTCAGTATTTGACAAAATTTATTAAAAACGAAAAACAAATTTGCTGAAATTTCTGCACATTGCAAATGAAGAAGGAATTATCCACACACACTTAATTTTTTTATGTGAACTTAGTATACCAATGGCACCTTTTCCTACCCATCATCGAAATAGAAAAAAATTTTATATAAATTTTGTTTGAAACATCAAAAACAACATTTGGCCATGATTCTATGCATTTGTGGCGAATCAAGAGAATTATTACTACAAACTTCAAATTTTTATGTGCACTTTGTGCGCCACCAATGGCACCTTTTCACACTACCATTATCGAAAATTAGAAAAAAAAAGGGTTTTCCGGCCCACCCTATTGTGCGTGTTGTGATGTGCTGCTTGTAGAAAATGAAGATGGATATATAATCAACTGTTGCCTGCGGCAATTTCTGACAGGTAGGAGCATTAATTTAATTAACTAGATTGAAATGTGTTGCGAAGTTTTAGTTTGATCATGCAGTGCAGGTTACGAAAGTCAAATTATCAACAAATTTTACAGAAAGATAAGGTACAAGTTAAAAATCAGTCATCGAGAGTTAACAACTTAATGAAGTTAGTTTTAATCATCAATTTTCATTTACAAAAAAAATAGAAGATATAGAGATTTAAAAATACACATTATCAAATTTCATTTACAGATTACGGCTAATTCTTCCCTTTTCAGTGATATTTTTTATTTTTTCGGCGATGTGACATGTCAAAGGAAAAGCGGACAAACATTTTCAGAAATTTACCAAGTGTTTCCTTAATGGTTTCTGTTGAAATTCTTGTAACGATGAATTAAAAGAGACAGGAATCAACTAAAGAATTTACAAGTTGAAAAATCAACTGCCTTTTAAGATTGTTCATGTTTGCTGCATTTCCTAATTGACCTAAATAATCCTTTCTGAAAAATGTTGAATATTTAGCACCGCTACACTCATTATTTGAACAGCCCAGGAAGTAGGTAACCAAAGATTCCTTTTCTGATACAGAATTTGTACCTGCAGTATTTATCTGAGTAATCGTTGGAAAGGTTAGATAAAGTGATTCGAGATAAAAAAAAAAAAGTGCTTTTTTTTTACCTCAAAACTGAAAACTAAAGATAAAAAAAAAAATGAAAAAAAAAGAATTATCCATGTAATTAAACTATTGTTCTGTAATGAAGTTGATAAAAGAATAAATGATGACCAAAATAAGATATAATACTAAAACGAATCTCTTCTTTATGTACTCTGCTCTAGGACAAACCGTTGGGCATATGGCTTTTAAATATAACCAGATATACTTTGGGAGGATGATGATGTAATAAAACAAATTAAGCAAAATTTTATGTTTTACAGCAATGGCTCAAGGAATATCATTTACGCACGTAATCGACTTTTACACCATCTTAAAATTATCTTTTTTATTATCAATAAATAACAAAAAATTATCTTTTTCCAATGATGCCGAGTTGATAAGCGTGTAAATTTCTTTTCTAAATTTATCGAATATTTTCAAGGTAATTTTAAATATTATTTTGACAATAAACTTCTATTATTCAGGAATAAAACGAACAATTTTCATCCTTTGATTAAGTAATTTTAATAACAGGTATTTTTCATTACTAGCTGCCTTTAGGACAGCTGGTTCGTCAGTATTATTGGTTAAAAATATAAATTAAAATCTTTTTTATATTTAGTTGAATAGCCAAAATGGTTTCTGGCATATAGCAGGCGAGAAAGCACTTCGGCAAAATATAATAACTATCTTTCAGAATAAACTATCATCAAAATATTCTTTTTGATTGAAAGATATTTTGGACGAAAAAAGGAATATTTTTTGAAAACAGTATTTTTTAATTTTATATAAAGGACGTTGAAGATATTAATTGGGTAATAAGATTTTCGCAACGTTTCAGATGCTGTAATAACAAAAATGCATTTCATGAATGATACATAATTTTTTATTCCAGCTGGAATCTGGAAATAATTCAATAATGGAGATACGATATTTTAAAAGGAAGCTCAACTGATGGAAAAGAGTATTAGTAAAACCTTCGCTCTTTCTGTGAGAATATGAATTCAAGTGGTACCGTTTCAAAGATATTAAATTCAAATTAGAAATGCTCGACAGTGTTGATTAAAGTGATGGTTCGGTTATTACGACTTTGTGGAGTGATAACTTCACTATATAAAAATATTAAAATTAAAGAAATTTTCACGATTTCATTTATTTTAGGTTCATAACCTTAAAATTGATTTTTTTCGATGAAATATTTGCTATTAAATATTATTAGCATTAAAACCAGTATCTTATATTTGTCTGCTTATTAATTATGAAACTTTTTTCTTTAGCTATCAAGGAGTTATATCTATTCCAAAGGTCATTTTTCAAAAGAATTTAGTAAAGCGTAGCCGCAGTTTATTTATTTTCTTTAAAAAGCAATCAAAAGGTTTAGTAGAACATTTATTTGAAATGTGCGGTCAGAATCTTGCATTACAATTTTTATTCGATCAGAATTAGAAATGTAATAACTTCAACGATATTTCTAAAGCTTATTGAAGGCAGGACACGGTCATCTTATCAATCGACTAATTGGGCTTTTTTATAGTCAGAGGCACTTCATTGATCTACAAATTTTCTGTACTGAGATTTTTTATTTTCATTTTGAAGACAAAATATTCATCAATTAGTATTTCAATTTTGAAGACTACTTCTACAGTGGAATCCTCCCTATAAAACAAAGAAATCAACTTTAGTTCCAATTTGAAAAATTCGCTATGGAGGAAAGACTGGTATGCGGAGACACAGAATTTTGCAATTATTTAAGTAAATGTCATTGCAAAACCTTTTGAGTATGTGCGATAAGTTCAAAATATTTAATTGACTTTCAATTAAAAATGAAATGTATTTATTATAAATTTGTTAAAATTATACTGGTACATTGTATAAATAAAATGTAAAGTGAAGACAATTCTCACCATTTTAAGGATAATATGTACTAGTACCGGATAAGCATAAATGCGTATTGTCACATCATTTATATTTCACCCCGATTCTTGGAATCTTGACCCGTAGAGTATTTGCTCACTCATGAAACCCAGGTCCCACAACTGCATTTACCCTTCACATAGCATTCTATTGTTGTAATGGTATCCTTTCACAATGAACAATGCAGGTGATTCCAGAAACAGGCACATGTGAGTATTTGTTTGCATAAAATTCAACATGCTTTCTTCAAAATGACAAAATCGAAAGATAAAGGTCTGAAAAAATTCGTTATGGAGACAACCACTTGTTATACGGAGGAATATTTGCAGATGATCATTTTAACATTCGGATTAAAATTTCGTTATAGGGAGAAATTCCTTTGCTAGGGAGACTTCGTTGCCGGGAGACCACTGTATTTTTCAGAAACACAGAAAACAAGTGACGTCTATTTTTATTCATTTTGCACGTAATTTACTATATATTTTTAGATTGGCATTTTCTTTGGATTCATAGGCACTTTCAGAATTCCTTGTTTTGATTTTTGATGGGGTTCCAAATACCTCAGGCAGGGCGACAGATTTGTTAAGACGTCCCTGCTTATTGTTAGACCCTGATGGGCTTTTTAAAAGATAAAATATGCTCCCAGGACAATGCTGATGAGTGTTCTCCGACGACCAGATTGTAAATGTTTTAACAAAGAAGTAGTAGGGAAAAGAAATTGAAAGCGCGAATGGCTTGTTTTCTATTTCTGTAGAATTATCGAAATAGCTCACTGAATCAAGTTTGAAATTTAATAGTTTTATTTGTAAACTATCTGTGTGTGTGAAACTACTAAAATGCTGATAATAATGAAAGGCAGAGATCATCCCATTCAGTCTACTCATTGAAATATGGCAGCTTCATGAGAGATCTTTTTTAAAACAGCCGTGCTTCCTCAGGCCTAGACGTTCAGCTGGCCTGTGCAAGTGATTAAACATCAGTCCATCTTAACTAAGCTTTTGCATCTGATTTAATGAATTGGTGCAGAGTTACGAAATACAACTTTAATCCTTCGCTATATAAAATAAAAAAGAAACCACCTTATATTCGGGGCCCTGCCGTGTAGCATATGCACCTAGCCAGCCTAAAAGAATGGGGATGTATATCCATGGATTTTTTGGAGTAACAAATTATTTGCAGGTTTTATTTTTTAGTTCTCTACTAGCTCAAGCAGATGGCGCCATAAAAGCATGAATCCGCTTTCCCACACAGGGGATACCCACAATCCACCTCGGGGAAACAAGTCTTCACGACCTTCCAGATATAAGCAGACTACGCTCCCCCCCACCGTCTCGATTATATCACAGTTCGCACTCCCCCCCCATCGCGGTTTTAAAGACTTACTCGTGAGATCACCCCTCATGTTGTGATATGCGTTCTCAGTGATATGCGTTCTCGAATGATAACGTCGCTTTTGTAATTGGAAGCTTCGTCGGGAACTCAATGGAGCAAGTATTCGTTCTTTTCTTTGATTGACAGAATTGCGGTAATTGTATAAAAAAAGAATAGTAGCGGTAAGGATCCCATACTGTGATCGCACCGAAAACTGCGACTGTGACGTCGAAGGGTGACTTCTGTGTTACTATTGATTGTGACCGTGCAGGTTCCAACATCGCTATCTACAAGAATTTTTACTGGCGCTATCTGTTGACAATACAAAGAACTAAACATTAAAACTTAATAGAAAGTATTAAAATAAGTAGAAGAAATAACAGTTTTTTTTATTTGAATTTTTTAGAACACGTCACTTATACTGAATAAGACTTTCTCAAAATCAAAAGTGTGATTGAGATAACAGTTATGCGGAATATATATTTAAAAATAGCAATAGCAAAAATATTTGTTACTCAAAAAATCGTGGATTATACATACCTAGTGGAGTTACCCTACGCTACTGGCGGGTAGATGTCTAGTAGCCATATTTTCTGATTTTCGATGAATGAGATTCATTCAATGTTTTACATTTATTATCTTGAATAGATACGTCATTAAACCTTCCTATTTCGTCCTCGTTTGATGTTCGGGCTCTATTCTGGTACCCCCGGCTGTCTTGGTAGACGTCACTTTTTCCGCATGTTAACAACGGGAAAAGTGACGTCTCCCAACCCAACCGGGGGTACCAGAATAGACCCGTTCATTTTTAAAATCAATACACATGAAAGATGCAAAGACATTATGGTCGGTTGTGTTTGTTACATCAATATCTCGTCAAACAGCTATATGATAATCTTTGCAAGTCGAGGGTCTATTCTGGTACCCCCGGTTGGGTTGGGAATTGGGTTGGGTTCCGTTATTAACGTGCTTTCATCAATATGGTGGTATCAATACTTTCTTCTCCGTTCAAAATTTTTTTTGTAATTTTAATGTTCACATCTTCTACTTATCTCAGACTAGACAATTTTTTTTTATCTGCATTATCTAAACATATTTCTCTATTAAGTTATTTATCTTTGATAAGAATTTTCGATTACAATTGGGTTCGAGAGCCACGCTGTTTCAGATAACAAGAAACTTTGAACTCATATCGGTTGATATTTTGATAAATGATATCATATCCAAAATGACAGTGAATTTCAGTTTAACTTATGTCAACAGTTTTAGTCGCTTTGTATCTTTTTAATGGGAAAAAATTAACGGCCATATTCTCAGTCTAGGTGAAGAAGTTGACCGACGAATATTTACTGACTTGCTAAGCAAGTCACGTGACTGACAACTTGTCATTAATTTTTTTTTTCCGTTTTTGTTTCTGTTTACTTCCAGCTTTCGGTTTTCCTCCTTGCGAGTTCAGGAAAGTTTTGTCACTTAGATACGGTGTGTGAGAATTGCAGTTATGGGTGTCCAAACTGCACAATTGCGCTTTGCAGGTAGAGTTGCTGTTGTCACCGGTGCTGGAGGAGGTAAGTTTCAAAATCAAAATAAATAATTTAAAAGTGTTAGTTTTATTTTAAATGTTAACCTTTGCCTCCGGCGATATCCCGCGGCTTTTTAGCACGATAACTCAAATGCAGGAAGTACATACCTCCCTCCATTTATATAACAAGTTCAATGATTACTTATTTAAGTAGTTAACTGATTTAACCTTTTGCATTTGTAAAACTAAATAATTGTATTAAAACCGACACATTTAAATTCTAGGGAACAATCGTAATATACCTATCTGTTCATTTTTTTTTTTACTTAAAATGAATTAACGATCGTTTCAGCAAAGATTTTATCTACAAACTGTGCGTTTTTTATGTATTCATTTTGCACTTAATGAATACGCACTCTTTCCATAATTTCACTAAATTATTTTCTAGTCGGTAGGTACCTATTAATTGCATTGTAAAACCCCTGCTGCTATTATAGATATCAACTGTGTGAAGATAATTGACTTCACAAATGAAAGTGTCACTTGTATAACCATTCATTAAATTATTTGGCTCACAGATATATCTTGTTTTATATCCAATAATGAGCATATAGTTGTACTACACATGCAATTCTCCTACTAGGCAACAACCACTCAGAAGACAATAGAAGGATTGCAAATATGATATCAGTTAATTGTTTGATATTCTCTTCATCAAAAGCATCAAACATTAATTTATTTGAAGTTTATTTTTCGTAGATATTAAAAATAGTTCTTGAATAACTTTTTTTGTTAGTGAAGGCATGTGTCAAGCAAAATGAACCTAAAATTTTGGATCATATAAGCAATTGATTTTTAAAAAATGTTCACTTCCACGATGAGAATAAAATAATATAATGGAAGAATTTTAGTTGTGATTTTTGTCATTAAAATAATGGAAATTCATGAAACTTTTGATTAACTTCAGTATTTTCTAGAGATATTCAGAGCATTTAATTGAAAAATAATTACGAAATAAAAATTTTAAATAGGTTTGGGTATGCCAAAGCCATAAAAGTATTGTTAGCATTTTGTAATATGTGGAATTACCTCGATTTGCTGCATTAAACACATTAGTTTTACCTTTTAAGTGTCCAATAAATTTGATTTAATAACTATCAAGTCTGGAAAGTGGGCTTTAAAAATATATGAGCGATGATCAAATTTTTGAAATATGAAGATTTTTTTACAAATAAAATATTAAAAAAATGAACAAATAACTGAAAATTATCTGCTGTGGAGCTGATGAAAAGAAAAAGCCAGGTTAAGAATCCTAATTATTCATTAAATGCTTCTTAATATTTGTTTACCATTTATTCCATACGTCATTCTTCTAGAACTTTATTTACTTAATTGACTGTAGTTGCTGAAGTGAAATATACTTCCCTGTCATTGGTCTGCAATAGGGATATGATGCTGATTTAATTAAAAGACCTCGTTAGAATCTGTGAACTCGAGGAAATTGCTGATTCTGTATTGGTGTTAATGAAAAGCATCAAGGTTTTTTAGTTGAAAATCTTCATTTATTTAAAGTGATCGAAATCTATAAAGAGAAGAGAGTAGTGAAATATAAATTATGTTTAACAAGATGCTTCCGAGTAGGGAATAGCAAGTTTTTATGATGTAACATTTTTTTTTTATTAATATAGTTGTAGTTAATAATAAGTTGTTATTAAACAAAATTATCCAATGGATTTTGTATGTAACGTTTTCAGCCTATCATGAATAAAATGCATCCATTTTTCCTATAAAGTTTATCACTTGAAGCAAGTTTTAAATCATGCATTAAGCCTATTCTCTTTTATTATTATTATTTTTTTTATTATAAGATATAATAATTTTTCTAGAAGATTTTTCACCTTTCATTTTGTACAAAAAGTCATAATACATAGATGATTCTCGGATTCCGAAACTCTCCTCCCTTTAGCTCGTGTGCCAGGCGGAGTTGATTTCACCAAAATAGCTAAGGCTGAAGTGAGAAATGGTGGGGGTGATATTTATATTTTACTTAGCGTGACCTAACAGAAACTGGAAATGCGCTTATCTTACTCATTGCCTGTCATCCCTTTTCAGGAGTGGGGTTAGACTTTGCCCGATGGAGGGGGGTGGCACAGTCTTCCTGACGGGGGCATGGGGCTGTGTTATGTACGGGGGGGGGGATGAGTGTAATAAAATTGGTCTCAAATTTTCGCCAGATCTTTATTTATCAACTAATTGAATACCCTGTACAAATATTTTCCACGACATGAAGGCACAGCATACCCGACAGGGGGGTCCTGGCCTCCTGATCCCCCTTCTGGTGCCACCCCTGTCACTTTTCGGAATAAAATCATCAAAAAGTGCTAGTCTTGACATTTTGAAATGACCAGTATCTTACATTTTAACTCATTGTGATGATGAGGTTGTTTGAGATGTATGCTCTCTCCTTGGCTGTTTTATCTCAAATTATCCTTAAACTTGTTGTTGACCAGTCACGAATTAACTCGTGTTTTCATGCCCAAGCGTTGTTGACTGATCTTGAGTTAATTTGTTTTACTTCCACATTCAATTACGAAATAATAGCCAGTGACATGAGATAGCCTCTGTGTAAAATTGCCAGTCAACACTGTGTTAAGATTGAATATATTTTTATATAAAATTTCTTATCGTAATAGATAGCCAAACTGAATTGATTAATATTTTTTTTTTAGGACTGGGAAGAGAATATGCTTTGCTACTTGCTGAACGAGGAGCTGCTGTTGTTGGTAAAATGCATTTATTAATTTCAAGATTTTATTATCTTTCGGCTTAAAATTTTTAGCAGATTAGCAGTTGCTTGATTTTTTTTTTTAATGTGCTTATCTGCTAAAACATTATAATGTACTTGAAAATGATTTTATTCACAATTTTCTATTTTTATATTGTATATTATGAAGTAAAACATTTATGATATTGGTATTTAATAAAGCTTAACATTTTTCTTACCTTGTCAGTTGTGGTTCATCAAGCCAAAATTCAGCAGTGCTGCAAAAAATATTTCTCAGGCTCTGAAATACAACTTGCCACCAAAAAAAGTGCTGTTAACGCTAATTAAACAAAAATTTTGACATTCAGTGTCGGATGTATAATCTTTTACATTTTAGTAGTGCTAAATAAGCAGCATTTCATATCTATTTAATCTAATTATATTTTAAAAAAAAGTTAAGCATGTAAAGCATTACATTTGAGCGAGTGGATCAACAAGCACATTTAGATTATCAACCCCATTACTAAATTTATACTCAATTGCCAGTCTGAAAATTTTCACTAAATCTATCATAATGAATATTTTCATCTGTAATGGAAATAACCTATCTTTATGTAAATAATTGATCGATAAATGAAAATTATGGAGAAACATTTTAGTATCTCATTCTTTTTTTAAACCAGAATTGTTTCTTTCATTTGAATATTAAAGTGAAATGATATTGGGTTGGCAAGAAAGTAATTTCGATTTTTCAGTGTTAAATAAAATTCAATTTTTTTCTACAAAGGAGGGACTTAATTATGCATTTCCATGGCATTCGATGACATTTTGCCATCTTTCTGCCCAATTTCATGCTTCTGTGCTCGTAAAACTTCTGGTCCTTCTGACAAAAAACTGATCCAAGTTCAATTTTAGATCCTCATTGTTAGTGAAATTTGTATCAATCAAAAAGTTTTGCAAAGTTTGAAATAAATGATAATCTGTTGGTGCAAGGTCAAGACTATATAAGGCATTACTTCCCAGCCAAGCTTCAATAATTTTTTGCGTATTACCAAAGACATGCGAGTTTTTGCATTATCATGGTGGAACATAGTTCTTTTGCAAATTAGCCAATTCTTACTGTTTCTGTTTAATTGCTTTCTCCAATTTCGTTAGCTATTGACAGTAAATATCGGAATTTATAGTTTGGTTCCTTAGAAGAAGCTCAAAATACACAATACCTTTATAAACTCGTTAGGTTGTAATTTGTGGCTTCCTGTATATATGTATTTCTTTTTTCTCTTTATTTTCCTTATTATTATTTTATGTTAATATTATTTAGTTATTAATCAGCAGATTGTGTATAAGAAAGTTTGAAAATTCGTGTAGGAAATTTGAAATTGTTTTGGTTGCTTTAGCCTTTATCCTATGAAGGAGTTTACCTTGTGTTGAATTTGCTGGCATTCTTCAGAACTGTCAGTGGTTCAAAATTTGTATGTCCATAAGGACAGGTCAAATTACTAGTTATTTATAATCCTGGCAAATTGACAACATGATCTTTTATTGATGTATTTCAGTTTTTGATATGGTTTGTGTAGGTTCATCACGCTTGGGCCACAATAGTTTTTGATTTATATTATTGTAGATAATTCATTTTTCATCCACAGTGATAATTCGCTTAAAAAAAGTATTGATTTCATTGTGTTTCTGATGAAAATCACAAGCATTGATTCGTTGGGTTAAGTGAATCTCTTCCAATTCCATACATGCCAATTGCTACAGATTTTAGCTAAAATTTTTGCAAACTACGGAACTATGGATAAGATTAAAATTCTAGGGAAACAAGTTTTTTCCCCTTGGTGCATGGTTGTTTTAGTTGTATGCGTTGATGACATGACGTTCCCTATATTTTTTCTAGATTTCATGTTTTTAAAAAATACTATGTAATTATTTCTAATTCTTCTAACAATAGTGATATATATATATATATTGTATTATTTATTCAAATAAGATATTTTTTTAAATACAAATATATGATTACTTAAAATGATTAAATAAATTAATAAATTAAATTTTGACACAAGTCTGTTTCCGTGTGTGTGTGTGTGTGCATGGGCGTCTGCCACCCTCTTAGACCTTCTGCTATGGACAGCCACCTTTCATTGTTGGCATGCATGCAATTCATGTGGAACACAAATATTGAGCTTCTTAACGAATTCAAGACATTTTAAATGACTTTCAGTGGCTGTGTGTAATCCTTTTAATCTCTTTGGAATCTCTTTCACAATTATATGGCGATCCTAACCAATTATGATTTTGATTTGGTCATCAGATGTTGGTCAACTTTCAGAGAACAATCTCCTGAACAGACTTTTTTAAACCAATCTGACACTATGTTCTGTTAAGCAGTCAACATCATAAACTTCACATATATCTATTTGAGCCTTAACAGCTTTCTTGCCTTCAGGGTGTAGTGGAGCCGGAGTGCACCGGAACTAGGAGCACAACGAATAGTGATTTGGTCGAATATTCACTTTTTAAAAACGTCACTCTTATTAAATAAAATATTTCTTAAATTTTAAATAAAAGAATAAAGATTAGGAAAACTGATTATTTATTATTAGTACATTAAAAAATATTAACATCTTGATGCATTTTTGTAATATTTTAAATTATTTTAATTCTGATCACATTAAATGAGAAACCCTCTTCATTTTGGGATTGTTTCACATAAAGAAAAGAGTCGTCTTTGCAGAACATAGCAATGGCAAACACAATAGAAAATTGAGTGGATAAATTAAAATTATTAGAAGCAAATTGCTGTTTTGATAGAGAACTTATAATAGCTCTGGCATGGAGTGTCCACTTAATTGGTGGGAAAAATGCCCAAAATTTGTAAAGCAAGAAAATAGTCTTCACTCCTGCAAGTACAATATACAGTGAACATTTGAATAGGTGATTGAAAAAAGGGTAAGATTCTACTGGAATGTTATCTTTTTTCCAGTCACCCAATCATTTATTTTCTGAATCTGGTAATATATAAGAAACGAAATGTTGAAAATGCTGGTAATTTATTGTTCTTGCATCATAATTTCAGGCTTTACAATGATAAATGATGTGTATCATTATTAAATACACCAAATTTACTTAAAATTGAGAAAATGTCAGGAGATTTTTTTTTGATAGTAAATGTATTGAAAATTAATTCTGCGCAATATTCTTTGTTAAATATATATAAAAGTACATTTAAAAAAAAATCATTATCCTGAAATTATTCGGTTGCGTACCGAATAGCTGCCGAATATTCGTTACATCCCTAGTTATAACCAGAGAACTATAAAATAAGGCAGTTTTTGTTTTCTGTTTTATTATATTGGCTAAATTTTGGATGTTTATAACTAATAACAAATTTCCTTCTCCTTTTGTTGAAATAATTATCTAAAATCGAAAGTATTGCAATATATTGTCACTGTTATATAAGAAAGTTTTATGTAGAAAACAATTCTTAACCCCCCCATACAAGATTCTGATCTAATAGCTGGAATTACCAGTGGCATGTAGCGTTTTCTTTTTGATCTTCAACTAGATTTCCATTGGCTGATCATATACACCAATTAGAGAGCAAATGGTAGCATACCAGTTCAAGTGTTTTGCAGCAATAAAATTTTTTGGCAAATTTGACATGCAACATTTTGATAGAGAAGTGTTGATATATCTTTCCTTTTTAGTCATATTTTTCTTGATGTATCTCAATGAAATGTATCTTACTTCTATTCTTTCAAATTTAATAAGACTTACTCTTACTTCTACTCTTTCAAATTTAGTAAGACTTGTTCCTGCTTCTACTCTTTCCAATTTAATAACAGAAGTAAGAAAGGAGTGATCTTTTATAAGATAATACTGTCCTTTACAAAACAAGGTCATATTGCCATAGAGATAGCTAGAGCTGCTATTGTTAATTTTCCTGTTAAGGAACATAAATGATAAAAAAAGTCTTAATGAGCTTGTGTATCTCTTGTTGCACAATATGTGTTGTTGACACTGAAACTTTTCCATTTGTTTTTTCTTAATGAATTAATTTGTTAAAGTTTATTGCAACATGCAAATTACAAATCCAATTGTTTTGATTTTGTATCGATAAAATTATTTGGAAGCATTAATTTTTGTAATTTTTACTTTTTTTATTAATTAAAACTCAGTTTAAATAATGAATGATTTTGATAAAAACATCTTGGAAGCTGGAAAATAATTGTTGTTATTAATTACCTGAGTGTTTTGAGAATATATCTTACGTCATTTATAGACTTGATGGTTTCATTTCCTTAATTGTTTGCATCTAGATTTAATGACTAAATTTTGTTAAATATTTAAAATTTTATTAAGAGTAATTCCGAAACAACAAATTGAAAAATATTCATTGATAAAACTACAAATTTATTGATTAGTTTAAGTTTCAAATATTTTTAAAGCACATAATGTATTTCATTAAATAGATTTAAATTTCATTCAGAAAACCTTTTAATTATATTGGAAAATTCTTGAATTATTTAATGAATATTTAAAAAAAATCAATCTATTCTACACAGGGTTGCAGTGATTTAAATCAGTTGATTAAAATCATTGATTTAAATTGCGATTTAAATCAACTGATTTAAAAAAAAAATCACTGATTTAAATCACTTTATTTTAAATATCAATTTAATCTGCTTTAATGAAATAAAATTGTTCATGTATCTTTAAATAGTGATTTTAAAATATTTTTAATTGTATATTCAAAGAATATAGAGAACATAAAAAAAAATGTCATTGAATTGATGTAACTAGAGTACTTCCCTATCTTTATTATTGAGAACAAAGCAAATTAGATTTTAAATAAATCTCTAATGAACAACACAATAAAATGCAAAGTATGAGATGTTCCTTTTTATAAAATAAAATAAATATTGTGAAAGGATCATGTTCACAAAGAAAGAATGTAGTAAAATGCAGCGAGTTTCATTTTAATATTGGAGAAAACTAAATAGTGTTGGGGACAACAAAGTTTTTATATTGCAATAATGTTCAAATGTACGATAATTAAGTAATACATATAAATATTCCAAAAGAAATGCAAACATCTACATAGTGCAATCTCTTAAACTATGATTCTATACTTATAAAGGCATTTTTTGTGTGTGCGTGCACTTACAAATATTTTTTAAATAGTTGTTACATGTTTGAATTAAATTTTTTAAATTTAAGGTTTTTTTTTGAAGAAAGTACAGCTTAATGACTGGTATGTTGTTATATATATATATATATATATATATATATATATATATATATATATAATATAATTCTATGACTATAGGGCTCATTGTCTAATATACAGATGTTAAATATATATATATAGGTTTAAAAAATCATTAAAATAAAAAAAAATATTGATTTAAATAAAAAAAAATCTGATTTAAATAAAATAAATCGATTTTTTTGAAAAAAATAAAAAAAAAAAATCGACAACCCTGATTCTACATCATGATTCTTATAACATTCATTTTTATATGACAGCTGATCTTAATGTTTTTATCTGTTCCTTCAATATAGTATATTTTCTTTGTAGAATAATGCTATTTTTTTATTTTTCCTCCCATGTAACTTTAAATATTTTTCATGTTCTTCCTATTTGATATTATAAAATAATGTTAAAGTATTATTGCCATTTTAATTTTGGGTTCAAGAATAATTTATAAGAGGTCTTTCGTAAAATTATACTTGGTCAATAAGGCCTCAACAAGTAGACTTAAGAATGCGATTTAACTTTTACACAATTTATAATAATATAGCATATTTATTAGCAATGTAACTAGAAGTTGTAGTGTAAGTGTGTAAATAGTGCCCTTTTCTTGTGTATAACAGTAACAATTGGTTGAAAATGTAGTTTTGTGCTGCATTAGTGATGCATTGACCCATCGCATTAATACTGACACTGGCAATTATAATGTGGAATTTTCTCTCAAAATTGAACCTTATTAATGTGTTGTGTTAATCTGATAGTCAATGACCTTGGTGGAACCCGGAGTGGAGAAGGAAAAAGCTCCGCAGCAGCAGATGCAGTGGTAAAAGAAATTAAAGCGAAAGGAGGAAAAGCAGCAGCAAACTATAGTAAGGAAAATTTTCCTTCTCTGAAAATCATTAAAATTCATATTATCTGGTTTTCTTTCTTTTTTTCCTATTAAAGTATTTTTAAAATTTTCTTAGAAAGTTTTTGATTTTGCAAAAAACTTTTAATATCGGAGTTCAAGAATTTTTTTATCATTACATTAAATTTTCCATTAATATATCAGTATTGTATGTTGTGAAGAAATAAAAATTTTGTGCCTTTGGAATATAAAATATCCTTCAGAATATTTAAGTTTTAAATATTTATTGTTATATTAAATTACTGTTCAAATTTTGTTTTTTGGTGATATTTATATTTAATTCTGTCGTAGTTTCTTACTGTTATATACCAATGGAGAGTTCTTTAAACTTGAAATATTTAAAAATAAAAAAAAGCATGCCTCACAAGAAAAAAATAACTGACAATTTTTTTTACAGTGGTGCTTTGAGGCATTCAGATTAGGGAATTGTAACTGTTCTTGACAAAATTAAGCACATTATTTATTTTGTCATCGCTGAGAGTGAACTTATATGTTTTCTGTTATCTATTAATTTGTATTTATTTTATTAAAATGTAGCATTAACTATTTAGTTTTAGGGAAGAGGTCGAGATTCCTCTAAAAGCTACAATACTGTATTAAAGTTTCCTTTTGAAATAAACTCAGATTTTTGAGATCATGACTTAAATGTGAAATTTGACTAGAGATTAAAATATATCATCAACTTCAAGACTAAAAAATGTTTTTCACTTTGTAAATTAGGTATAGTATCTGTGTCATAGATGAAGGCAATGTAGGATCTCTGTCAGTACTTCTTTCAAGCAAGGGCATCGTTGTCGAATATACTCCTTTGTGTAATATCTAAATGATGTTTTATTTATTTTTTAAATGTGTAAATGCCTTAGAACTGAAGATGAGTTTGTTTGAAAAAAAGCTTAAGGTTTAAAATGAAGCAAATATTTACAAAAAAATTATAACATGACTACATATTCATTTGCACCTATACTCTTTAAAATTACTATACATAAATATATATAAATGCAATGTATGCAATCTAAAAGACAAATTAGATTTCTTAATACCTTTGTTACTATTTTTTCATTTTCTCTTTTGCCATAAAAAAGGTTTACTATTTTATGTATATCTGTAAAATAGCAGTTATACTTAAAGCAATTTAGAATTTTAATGACTCATATTTACTTTTTTGTAGATTCTGTTGAAGAAGGAGACAAAATCATCAAAACTGCTATTGATAATTTTGGACGCATAGGTAAACTTTACCATATTTTGCATTTCCACTTTTTCATATACAGTGGAATCTCCCTATAACGAAATTGTTTGGTTCCAGTTGAAAAATTCGCTATAGAGAATTTCGTTATACGGAGATTAGAGATTTTTGCAGTTATTTAAGTAAATGTTACAAACCTTTTAGTGTGTGCTGGAAGTTCAAAAATATTTCATTATGACTTTCAATTAAAAATGAAGTCATATTTATTATCAATTTGTTAAAATTATACTAATTTTTATTACATAAATAAAATGCTCAAAAGTGAAGACAATTCACCAATTTAGAGAATAATATGTGCTAGTACGGATAAACATAAAATGCGTATTGTCACATCCATTTGCTGTTTCCACCCCGATTCTTGGAATCTTGACCCATAGAAATGTTGCTCCCTTTGTAGAAACACAAGTCCCCACAACTGCATTACCCTTCACATAGAATTCTATTGTTATGTGTTATCGCTGGAATGAACAATGCGAGTGGTTCCAGAAACAGGCACGTGTGAGCGATTTGTTTGCACAGAAATTAGCAACTTTCTTCAAAAATGACAAAAATCGAAAAGATAAAGGTCTGAAAAAATTCGTTATAGAGAGACGACCACTTCGTTATATGGAGAATATTTTGAATGTTAATTAACATTCCGATTAAAAATTTCGTTATAAGGAGAAATTCGCTGTTGGGAGACTTCGTTGTAGGGAGACTCGACTGTATTTCATTTTTTTTGCCATTTAATATATTTGAAAAGTCTAATTTTAGTTTAAGAATTTTTGGTATGTATTTGCAATGAAGGATGGGAGAAGTTGTAAAATTCAAAGAATTGAGCTAACTTTAAAAGCAAGATTGTGTCAAAGATTTTCCTGCATTGAACTTGTGAAGTGCACAGGGTTGATAGCAAA
Organism: Araneus ventricosus; assembly: GCA_013235015.1. Classification (NCBI taxonomy): domain Eukaryota; kingdom Metazoa; phylum Arthropoda; class Arachnida; order Araneae; family Araneidae; genus Araneus; species Araneus ventricosus. The sequence continues at coordinate 14,114 of BGPR01001604.1, read as the reverse complement.
TTTATATTCCATCACAGAATGTCCTCCCCCCCAAAGTGTTTGGTAGATTACTGCTCTATGTTATTTAATTGTGAAGAAATAACCTTCTAAAGTTGAGATAATCTTTTACAATCAACATGTGCAATAAAATTGCTTCCATAGTATGTTGGACTTCAAACATATTGCTTTGTATTAATTGCTCAGGAACTTTGTTATTTTTTTAGATTGACAATGCTTTTTTGCATGTAAAGGTAGTTATGATATCATAGTGATGGTAGGAATTTACAAACAACCCTAATTATAATTCATTTATCTTGAATCTGTTTTGATAAGAAAAATAACTTTTCTCGTTTAATAAGACACCAAACTGGTTTGAGATATCCTTGCATCCATTGTTTGAATTCCTTATAAACGTTACATAAAAACATGGCACATCCTTATGAATCTTTTTATATAAGGCAGACTTATAACTAAACAGATTTTCCCTCCATTCAGGCTATAACTGAATGTATGATGTTATTTGTACTTTTAATTAAGTTGGAAATGCTATATGCAGCTTTTTTTCCTTTAGATATTCTCATCAATAATGCTGGCATTTTACGAGATAAATCTTTCACTAACATTTCAGTTGAAGATTGGGGTAAGTGTGTATATTAAACATTTTTTATTAATTCTATTCAGTGTAACATTTTAGCTCTGAAAGCTTAAATATGATACTTATTGTTTGATTCAATTAATTGGTCAATAAATTTTTAATTTTGTTTGATCATTGTGTTTAGACATATGGATGTACACAAAATTTTCATTATATTTTTGAAATTCAGTTAACTTTAAACATTTTTTGTGGTGTCTGAAAATTTATATAAAACCCCATTTCATATTTCACAATTAAAAAAAAAAAAAACTGTAGTGCTAACTTGCATCTTAGTAAATTTAGTTCTTTCGGATAAAGTTTATATGACTACATTTAAAATTATTTTTCTCAATAATGAATAATATAAAGCCTCAGTAACAAATTGTAATACTATGAAACATAATTTTGAAAGGTGGTGCCTTTTTACCAATTAAATGTTCTTTATCTTAGCATCATATTTGTTTTTTATTTTCAGATCTTATTCACAGAGTTCACTTGAGAGGTTCATTTATAGTTACTAAAGCAGCTTGGCCTTATTTTAGAAGACAAAACTATGGAAGGTATAATTTATTATATATGTAATATATCTTTGAAACTTCTAAAATTCATTATTCCACTTATTCGTACAAGAGGTATGAGATTACACATAATGTTGTTTGAGTTAATATAACTGAAAACTCATCAAAAAATTTTCTAATATGTGTTCTGTTTTTCAGAGTTATCATGACAGCATCAGGTGCTGGAATTTATGGAAATTTTGGGCAATCAAATTATTCTGCTGGTATGCCATTCATTCATTTTTTAAAGACTATTCTTTTCTGAGTTGTGGCGTTTTTTTTTTAAATTTAAATCATTTATATAAAAAATTTTAAATTGGAGGCTATTGTGTGCTATATCTTATACTTACTGTAATGCATAAAATTATCCTTTTCATCATTGCAATATTCTAAGCATAGCATTCTTATGTTGAAAAGAAACACACTTAATAATGGCTTAGAACTATTATCCCGCTTTTAAAATATTGCCATTGTGTGGCGAAGGATTAAATTTCAGAAACAGATATTATGATAGGTACGTAGATTCAGAAATTAAAATCTGTTCTAGTGAAAACTACTCTAGAAAGCTACCAATTGCTGTTTTTTATTCTTATTTAATAATAATTTTTCATGCTTGCACTGATTATTAAAGAATTTCAAAATTTATTAAAGAATGTCCTTCATATTCTAAAACTTTTATTGATTTATTGCCATTTTTCTAGCAGTGTCTCTTGGAAATTTAATGAAATATCAGCAAAATTAACAAATATATCTTATTACTGGCATATTTTTCTGGGCATGAATGAACCCGGCTTTATTTTACAAAGATGCCAAAGAAATATGTTTTCAAATTTACACATATGAAAGCGTTTCTTTGGAAAGAAGTACTTCCATAGTTGTTAAATATTGATGGATACATAAAATCCGTATATGCGATGATGGATTTGGTTTTTAGCATCAGCTTCATGCACTTCTAGATTATGTAATTAAATAATATTTTTGTATTCAAGTGATGCTAATTCTTTTTTAAATTTATCGGATGTCTCATCCCCAATGAACTTAATTTTTTAATACCTTTAAAATGATATTCGGTCACTAAAATGCTGTTTTGTTCTAGAATACTTAAATCAATAGTAAATGCCCTTAAGGTGATTATTGTTCTGAGTAGATCTATTTTTTAAAAATGACTTTAATGATGTTGTACTGTTAAATATTTCATATCATAATGTCTTACTCAGATACCTTTTTATTTTATTTTTACTGCATTTATTTTTATTGATAATTTAAAGCAAGACAGTAATAATCTTGCAAATATGATGCTGATTTATCGTAGTTTAATTAATGAATCTAATTAGATTATAAATAAGTAAAATTTTTTAAAATTGCTGTTTTAAAAATTTTAGCGAAACTTGGAGCTTTGGGACTGTGTAACACTCTAGCAATTGAAGGAAAGAAGTACAATATTCATTGTAATACCATTGTCCCTATTGCTGCATCAAGGTTAACTCAAGATATTTTGCCTCCTGGTAAGTATAAATCAATTCCGATTTGTTGGCAATTGCCTCTAACATTTATTCTTTTGTTCGTTATTTTTTTCATTCGGATAGCAGATTCAAAAGATTATTAAATGAAAAAAATAATTCTTGTCAATTTGCTAGTAATGATTTTTAGGTTAACTTTCAGCCTACGGTGCCCACTTACTTAGTTCCTCTTAGGGTCACCAACTCTCTGCCGCCCAGATTGGAGAGGAGAGGATATTTGTTTTGGTTGCACAATGATGTTTTTAACGAGTGAGATGTGCGCATGCGCAGAAATTGACCTGTTCGTCGGTGTTTTGCACATGGCGTGATATTACGATTCATTTTGATTGGTTTGTTCCGTTGATCGGTTTGATGTGATTGGTCGATTCAATCGAATTTGTTTTGTCGGTTTGATTTTCATCTGATTTTATCATTTTGTTACGTGCGCTTCGTACAGCTGTTGTTGATTATGGCATTGGTTCCCTTTCGAAGTGTGTGGATCAGGGATTGATAGTGAATACCAGTGTCCTAAGTGAAAACAGCAATTGGGCAATTAAAATAGGTATGTGAAGTTTTAACTACACTTTTCTCGTTTATGAACATTTTCAGTCACTTTTAGGTTCAGAATTGTGTATGTTATTCTGTGTTTCCGCTTCTCAATGAATAAGCGAAGCTACTAGTGTTTCGCTTTGCAGAAAGCGAAGCCGCTGATGTTTTTTTAAGTTAAAAAAAATTGCCTGGTACGCGTTTGAAATGCCGAAGGCATTGCATGCTCAATCGCTCCTTTTCAAATGAAGCATGCACAGTACAGCAATGAAAAGCGCACTGCGCATCCCAAACAGTGTTTGGCGCCAGCAAATGAAATTGCTCCACGAAAAATTGGCGAGAAGCAAGTGGGCACTGTAGACTGAAAGTTTACCGATTTTTGTTATTAGATCTGTAAATTTTAGCTGAAAGTAGTAACTCTTGCTGGGAATTTTTTTTGCTATTTATTCTATGTGAATTCCACATTTTACAATTAACTATTTTTTATTGCTGAAACTAAATTCCAGCTTAATTATGATTTTTAACAGTTTTTTAAAAATTATTTTATTTTTCAGATATATTTGACCAATTAAAACCATCTTGTGTGAGTCCTGTAGTAGCTTGGCTGTGCCATGAATCTTGTGAAGATAATGGTGGAGTTTATGAAGCTGCTGGTGGCTGGGTAGGAAAATGTAAGGAAATGATGTCTTAAGGTTATTTTTTATTTTATTAATGAAATTATTTATAATTGGTTTATTTCATTTTAAAATTATGAGTTCAATATTCAGTTCACAAATGATAATTGGTTATGTTCTACCGACATATCCTAACAAGTATTATGTTTCTTGTTGAAATTCAATTTGAGGATATCTTATTTAGCAGCATTTATTTTTGAAGTTTCAGCTTTCTAGTCATGAATTGTTATTACAGCCAAGTAATTTGTTAATTTATGGCAACTTTAGGATTGAATGCAGTTATACAGTTGGAAACTAACGACAGAATGCACAGTTTGAGTTTGAATGTGTTTTCAAATCATTACAGAAAAAATTCTGATACTGCATATTTCAAAATTTATTTTTGCATTACAAGTATTATGTTGTGCAATGCTCTGGAGTTTGTTAAATTTTGCATAGACAGGAAAATGTAATCTGTACTACAGACACACTTAAGAACAAATTACAATAGTGAAAAAATCCATGAATTGGTACTTAATTTCCAGTTGCATATCTGCATCTAATTATTTTGAAATATTTTTGTAATAAACGCCTTTATGATATTGTTATCAAGTGGATTCTATTTTACTTACCTTGTGGCTGTATCTATATTGTAACGAAATTGTCTTGTGGGTGTACGTGAATGCAGTCCAATAAGCAGGATTAAAAAAATAAAGCTCTTTATTTTACAAATATTCCAAGCAAAGAAATGTAGCACAAGTATTAACTCAAAATAAAGCTCTTTATTTTACAAATATTCCAAGCAAAGAAATGTAGCACAAGTATTAACTCAGCACTAGTAAAAATTCACAGCAGAGACTACCAATAAATCTCAATACAGCGCTCCAAGGTTTCTTGTAAACTCACCAAATCTAATTCCAACTGACTCTTCTTGGCTTGAGAGCTTGCCTTTACACTTTTCAACAGCAAGTGACTTCATTACGTAGGAAGTGATGTAATCTCCAGAAAGTTCACGAAACCAGTAGAAATAGGTGGAAAGTTCGAGGTCCTTCTAGAAAATTCCCTTTGTCGCTAAAGTCGCCAAAATGATCACCAAATTTATCGCCAACTCGCCAAGATTAGCACTTCAGGGAAACGTCGTTATAGCTTTGTAACAATATTTTGCATGACTCTAAATTACTTAGGGAAAAGAAATTAAAGGGTTTTATATTTCCAAAAATATATATTCATTTATTATTCTTTAGCCAATAAATATATTATATAAGTATGTATAATATATTATTATATAAATATATGTGTCGTGTAGCTGCAAAAGTGGCCATCTCCAAATACGAAATGTTTTGAGAACTGTGGATTTTCTGTCGCATGTAGTCAAAATGAAATTTAAAAAATAAACTGTATGTCATTCGAAGCGTTTAGGCAATGTGTTCTAGTGTGCAATTTATGATAGTGAGATATTAAGAGGATGAGATGGACTTATAATCTTTCAAAAAACATATTTTTGAAAAGTGGAGATGGCCACTTTTGCAGCTACACAACACATATCTATATATTAATACGTGAAGAAAAAACTCTGTACCCCTTTTTAAGCACATTGCGCTCACGGAGGAGTGTGTGATTTGGCATAGTTAAAGTTCATATGGAGAAGGAGTGCAGAAAGATAAAATTTATGTAACGCTGATAGAACTTATAGGTGATTTCCACCATTTTGTGGCTGTGTGCCAGTTTTTCAGAGTTTGCTGATCATTGGACACGGATGGCTATCGACTTGCACCAAGTCGATGTTGTCGCAGGCTGCATTCGCTGCTTCCTGATTGTTCCTGGGTCTGGCCTCCCTTGAGGAGCTTATGCGGAGTGGATGATTTGTAATTGATGTAATCCCCCCGCAGTGAAATCCATTCCAAGAGGGAGTTTATTTAGGTTATTTCTAAAAAAAAAACTCTTTGGAGTAAAATACAAAATGTGGATGATTTAAATCTGTCAATGTCAAACACATATTAGTCTGTGGTCAAACAGTCGCACAGAGGAGATTGTCTCTAAGGAATTTATATATAGTATGTATTACTAATACATTAAATTAAATAAAATAAAAAATTCATTGTTTACGTTCATACTGAATGTCAAACACATAAGTCTGTGGTCAACAGTTGGACAACATTTATCTTCTTTAACCCCCCGTTTTTTTTGTTTCAATAAAAAATAACCTCAATAACATTCAAACTTAAAAATTTAATGAATTATGGTCGAATTTCGACCGCTGGGCGACCTCTAGTAATATATTATAATGTATAATATATTATACATTTTTCTTTTTAGATCAGTGGCAAAGATCAGCTGGCAAAGCTTTTATACCTCCAGAAACTCTAACAGTCGAAGCTGGTAAGAAAATCCTTACCTTTTCCTCACTTTTCCTGTTACATGTGCTTTTCAATCTTGGAGTTTATTAAATGAATTTTCTTATGTTAGTTAGGGACAACTGGTCTACCATTACTGATATGACTGATTCAAATACACCATCATCTCTTCAAGGTAAGTGTACGATTTCAAAATGGATTTTATATTAAACTTTATTTTTTCCATGGCTTGATTAAATTTAGTGTGGAATTACTAATATAATAGCCCAGATCCTCCGGTAACGCTCTGATGTCACCAACAATAAAACTTGCGCCATAGCACTGCGAGATGTTAAACAGCATTATTTCATTGTTAGAGAGCCTAAATTTCAGTAATTTGAAATTTAAAAGAGTAATTGTTGTTCTAATTTCAAATTTAATAGCTCTAAAATAGAGAAATAAAATTTCTATCGATTGATATAAAATTTATCTCGCTATGATCAATAGTTCCCAAGAAATTTTAAATTATATTAATGCTATATTTCAAATTAATTTCCGTTTTTTAATAGAAAGTAGTAAATTACGTCAGTGGTATATCATGCGCGTGATATAGTTTGGACGCCAAATTGTATCTGAATGCAATCGTGGCGATGTTTCTTTCTTGCCAAGAATTAAATTAGCCACCAGTGATTTGAATCTACCATTCATTCTCATCTGCCGCCAGTTCCTGTTATTTTCAGCTTACACGATGACTATCAACAAATCGCAGGGGCAAACTTTCGATCATGTTGGAATTGACCTCGATGAGCCTGTCTTTTCACATGGACAGCTCTATGTTGCTCTTTCAAGGTCTAGGATTCCCAATCACATGAAAATTTGCACAAAGACATCTGAAGTACAAGGAAAATTATTAAGCAATGAAAAATACTTCGCACGGAATGTTGTTTACCAAGAGGTTTTTCGAATAAAGAAATATTTAAATTATATGTAAATAAGAAAAGATATTTCCTGTCATAAAACGTGTTTATTTTATTTGTTTTCAATCAATGTTAAACATTTCTCTCGCATATATATCTATTTAAACACGTCAAATTTTAAGGGAAATCTCTTGAATGAAGAGACAATTTGCACCTGGGTTTTTCTAGTATGAAAATATATCGGTGAATTTAGTATTCTGTATGATAGAACAGCATCGATTTGTTTCTGCTGCATAGTATAAATCTGAATCACGTGACAAATTTGAAATTTTGTAGCATAATAATAGTAAAAAAAAAAAAAAATGAGTGCTGCTGAATTTCTTTCATATTGTGTATCATATATTTCCTCTCAATACGTTTCACAGAATGAAGCGACAAATTACTGTTGAGGCTTTTGTTAAAAAAATCTGGGTTGTTTTCATAATTATTAGAACCTGAATTAGGACAACAAAAATAGTATTCAAATAAAGTGATTTCTTTAAATTTTTTTTCTTAGAGTTTAACTTCAGGTTTTCGGGGTTATTAACTGCGTGCATCTGGACACATTTAATTTTACTAACTAGTTGAAAGAATGAGGGTTCTTTGAATCAATTTCAGCATTTGGTTGAAAGTTTTCACAGCTGAATGTTATATTGTTTGAATATTCTGTAACTGAAATTACAATACAAGACCATTTTGAAAATGGCTTCTTAAAATATTTGTCAAAATTGTACTAATTACTAAGATCATTGGTGCTCTGTTAGAATTTTAATTTTAAAGTAGTTAATTGTAAAAGTGTAAAATTTCTGTTTGGCTGTTACTTTCTTGTAATTTATTTTTGGCATTCATTGTTTAAAACCACTTTTGAACTTTTGTAGAACAAACTGTGGCTCTTATGGAATCTCTTAGTGGAACATCTCAGCCAAAGGCGAGGCCTTCTAAAGTATCTCACGATGATCCTGATATGTTCTGCTACGATCAAGACAAAGCAATTTTATATGCATTAGCAGGTGTATACTGTTTTCATATTTGCATTGCTTGATGGTTGTATTTTGTTATGTAGATTAAATGTCATGGTTGAACACATTATCTAGGTTACAGTGTGTTATGTCATGAAATTTTATTAATTTTTTAAGCTATTTTTTTTCAAATGAATTTCTTATATTTCAACAAGGTTACTTTTTAAAATGAAGCAAAAATGTACTGTTTTCTCTCCAACAAATATATAATTTTTTTTCGTTTATTGTTTTATCTATTTTTAAAAATCTTAATTCTTGCAAAAATATGTAAATTCTGCGTTATGTGCTGATTCATCTTGTATAATTAAACATTTTTATAAATTTACTTGTACGTATAAAGTTTTGTCTCTGTTATTACCTAGCTTAAATTATGTATTAGATTTTAAATTTAATGATTATAATTACTTAAAATTATCAGGTTCAAGAGTAGACTGTAATATGAAACTTTTTAATTGCTAGACTTCTAGCATGTTTCATCCTGGCTTTTACAACTGGATATTAAAATATTTACTTTGATATTCATTTTTATTAATACATGAGGAATTCCAAAACAATTGTCAACATACTCATATTTCTGAGCAATGCTATCTTGCGATCTGTGTTGGTGTGTAGCTCAATCATTAGCTGATGGTAGAGCGGTTTGCAGTAGAGTTCAGGTAAAGAAAGAAAAGAAAACTGAAAAATGTACAGAAGTTTTACTATACAAATTTATTTTATGAGTAAACTAGCAGTATGCGCACGGTGTTGCCCGTGGAATCACGACTTCAGCAAATTGAAAGGGGGGGGGGGGGAAAAAAACCGCCCACAATGACATGAAAAAGTTTTGAAAACAAAAGATACACATTATTGATTTTCCCGCTTATTTTTTTCGCGATAATGCCATTTTATCTGTAGAAAAGTTTATCCAAAACAATATTAAAAAATTGCAGTGTGAAAATTATTATACTGCAAGCAAAGTATGCGAGATGAATAAATACGTTAAGATACTGCTGAAAATAATAATCAGTCATTCAATTCAAGGTTATGACGTCATCTCCTCTTCAACCAATCAAATAGCCAGCTGCGTTCCGGAAAAGTGTCGCTGGAGAAACTCGCTCAATAAAAATAACTTTCATCTGCCCTGGAAAAAATTAATTAAAATTAAAATGGGATAATATATTTTAACCATTCTTGTTTTAAATCCAACAGAACCATTCTAGTTATAAGGTGAAAAAAATTCAAAATAATAGTGTTATTAGAAAGTCGGATGTAACAAATTTAAAAACAAAAATAACATTTCGATGGCAAAACTGGCCATTTTTAAAAATTTTCTCAAAATTCAGTAAATTACGTTAGAAATTCAAAACTAACTTCATTAGAATGGAAATCTCGTGCTCTTTCCGATGGTGTATCTATTTTTGTCGTACAGTTATCCGAAATCATGCTATTGAGAAATTAGTATTAAAATTCACCCAAAACAATACAAGATATTAAATAAAAAAATTTCTAGATTAAATTCGATTTCAAGGTGCATTGAGTCACCATTACGACTACCTGTGTGCCAAATTTCAAGACTGTAAGTTCGATAGATTCGTCTGGACATCACAGACAAACACGCACGCAGACGCACTCACATGCGCACACACACACATTGCCTTTTATAAGTATAGATTTATAATAGATATTTGCTATTGCTTCCAGAATTATTATATTTCTGCTCCTTCTCGGAGTACTGACCTGAACTTCTGACACCAAGGACACATCTTTTCTTGGTAAAAAAAACCCCCTACAGCATAAAAATTGATACATTATTTTTGAGCATTTTTGGCATTTTATTATGGTTATTAAGGAACTATAACTACATGCCTGCATTGTTTCTGATTCACATTTACTTAGTATTTTGTTCAGAAATACTAATGCCACTGATGGTTGTTGTAGAACAGCTAACATACTTAATCTTCTTTGACAGATATTTGTGCTCGTAACTTTTTTTTGGCTGTTTCTAGCCATATTAGTTTTGTTCAGTTTTCGTGAAATGAAATTTTAGGGCATTACTTTGTGCTGTAAGACTAACATATATATATTGCACCGTGAAACTCCAAACATTCCATTGCATGGTCTGATAAGTTATCCATTTTAGAGTTCAAAGGATGAATCTGTAAATGTTTAAAATGCTTGTTTAATTTTTAAAATGAAATCATCTGCAATAAATGCCCATTAGTTAATTTCTGTGTTTTATTTTGCAGTTGGTATGTCTACCAAGGAACCTTCAGCTCTCGATTTCCTGTATGAAAATTCAGATGACTTTAAAATATTGCCAACATTTGGAACCATTGCTGGCATGAACTCTCTATTTAGCTCGGATGTTTTACGGGAACAAATGGAAAAGCTTAATGGCGATCCAACAAGAGTAAGGAATAAATTTTGAATTTCTTTCTAAAATTTATTTTTGTAAGAATTGGCTCTCAATTTTATTATTACTTTATTACTGCTTAAAGAATTATGCTACATGAAATGAGACAAATCATGTTGTCCTAATACTGAGTGAGTTACGATAGTATATATTATTTCTTTTTGACATTACTAACTTTTGCCAATCCATTGAATTTGATATTCAATTCAAAATTTTCTGAGAATAGTTGAAAAAAAATGTGTTTAATTAGAGCATTTTAATATTTGGCAAAAATTCTGTAATGCAGTGTTAGAACCAGGAAAAAATTATCCCTGCTCGTCTGTAACATCTCGGGTCAATTGAATGATAGTCGTCACAATTTTAATATGGAAACTGATGGTGATATCCTAATAGCCATCACTGGCCTCGTCCCAATCCCTCGCAAAGGAGGTACACACTGTTATTTGAGTGCAGGTAACTCAACCCCACACCATTACTAAACCCACTATGGAAGCAAGGAACCCCTTATTTATCTGCTGGCTTTTCATCCATGTACTTGTGGTTAATGCATTGTTAGAACCAAGATCTGTGTTTTATTTTTATTTGAGGTGAATTTTTTCACTTTTTTTTTAAAGAATAAATCAAATTTTTAATTTTTGACTAGGAAATTCTATTACTTGCTATCATAAAATTAATTTATAGCTTCGGATCGTTATATGGAAGTTCTGTGATATACTTCGTATGAGCACTTTAATTTCTGCAGATTTTCGTGGTATTTTTATATGAATTTATACGAAGTATTTTTCTTGTTTTAACACATTGACTAACGACTACGAGAACTTGTGATTTGTGGTCTGGCCCAGGATCCCATTTTAATCATTAATACTAATAATTTTCCATGCCATTAACTAGCCACATGGCACGGAAATTGATTAGTAATGGCAGCAATGATTAGCTACGGTGGCATCTTGGGTGGGACAAGGTGGCGGTTGCTCTCCACTTTTTCCAAAATCCACTTTTTGAGCAAAAAATTAAATTTTTTATTTCATTTTAGCTGCTTGAAACTAGGAATGATAATTATAATAATAATAAAAAAAAAAAACTGTGTCTGGGAAAGGCTAGCTAATTTTGCAATTGACTTTTAAAATTTTGTATTCTACCCCCTATACTCTGGGATACTTTTAGGTGTCTTTAAATTTTTTGTCACCCAATCTGACTACCTTGTTCTTGATTACGGGATGCCTCGCCCCTGGTCCCGGAGACGAGTCCATTGTCAGGATAGTGCTGAGGGCCCGCGAGATGTTCTCGTACTATATTTTCTTTATATATATATGTAATAATCTCACTTAATTTTATTCCAAATTCTAATATTATATATTCTAAAATCTTAATGTATTCCAAAATCACTTTTCTAAAACTCCAGTTTCGTTCTTTTCCCACGCTGGAGGTATATTAAATCTCTCATTTTGGTGTATTTATTACTAAAAGAATATTTATATATAATCGCTTTCACGTGCCCACAGAAAATCATGACGGCGTCTCTTTGGCACCAGACTTTTTCCCTGAAACGCCTACGTGACTTATTAAAAATACCCAATATTCCCTTCACTGTGATCACGTGTCAATATGTTATTCCCTTAGCTGAGACAATACAGGGATTTTGCTGTACATTTTCGGTTGTAACCTAAACGGAGATGGACGTATATCCACCACTCTTTTGTTGATAATAAAATAAGAGGTAGTTATTTGCTATGCCTGTTTATTTTCAACGACTACAACCACGGATACGTTATATATATACACTTTCTCATACATCGATGCTTCCATCCGGAGGGTCACCTTAGATGACGTGGTCTCATGCTGCCGCAGACTTGGTCAACTCTAATTTCTAACAGAAATTGACAAGCAGAAAAAAAAAAAATGGGACTAAACCTGTGGAACGAGGTTATTAACCTCCTGATAAATAGAATGAAGGAGACCTAAATTTTCCTCTCTGTTTAAAATTATGGTCAGATTGTAATCTGACTACCTATGTTAGATTATCTGTATTATGTTTAATATGTGATTTAATCAAATTGGCTTCTGGGACTGGAAACCTGCAGTTTGTCTTGGCAATAATGTGTGAATGTATCCAAGCAAAATTCCTAATTTATGTTAAATTGTATAAAATTTGTTTCAGTTGCTGCATGGAGAACAGTATTTGGAATTATATCAGCCATTTCCACCTTCGGCTGCTCTTACTTCTAAATGTCGTTTGGTTGATGTTTTAGATAAAGGATCCGGTGCTGTTGTTATTGTTGAGGGTAAGTCGAGCTTTAAAAATTTTGCACTTAAATATATATATGAGAACTTTTTTCTAAATTGAGTGTCTATAGAATTTAGTTATATTCTAGTTATGTAATTAAACATGTTTTAAATTTTACCATTTCCCCACCCCCTTTATTTTTAACATTTTCCATCCTGTTTCATAATTCAAAATAATTAATTTTATATATTTATCCGAGACATCTACATCCACGACTAACTAATTATGTAGGCTATGAAATCAGTCATCTTACATTACACCTGATTGAGTATAAAATATTACTTGTATCTATTTTTCGTTTAAAAATCATGTATTTTAAATCATTGGCATGTTTAAAGATTTTACAATACTTGAAGATTTAGCTTTTCCTGATAGGTCATGCCAGAAAATGCATCACAGGTTAATTTTCTGGATGTAAGCTGTTGAGGTGCTTATATATATTTTTTCATGGTTTATTAAATTTATTGCAAGCATTTTTTTTTGGTATATTTATTAGGATGATCTTCAAAATGCATTTACTTCTTTTAAAACATTCATTTGTTGCAAAATATTCGATTTTTCTCCAAGGTATAAATCAGGTTTGGTGAACAGGATGACTTTTTAGCCAACAGCGATGTTTTTGCTTTGAATCCGCCATGTTTTTTTAAATGAATAGGAAGCCCGATTGACAACATCAAAGATCTTTAGATTAAAAAGCTTCATTATATTTTCAAACACAATACAAAATAAGTAAACGATTACAGCACACCTATTTATAAGTATTTACAGAAAGTTTATCATAATTCTCTCATAATAATTTCTTAAGAATAATTCTTACCGATTCATCCGGCATCATCGATCTTTTCTTAACGCAAGCTTCTTATTGAGTTGTTTTCCTCATGATAGGTAAGCAAGATCTGCCGCACGTGCTAAAATAAAGCTGCACGCAACATCAGGTTTACTTCAAGAACTTATTTTGTGTGCTTTTCCCTAGGAAGGTGTACTTTTAAATAGAAATCAGTGTATATAATTCTGTATTATATTTGTGTATTAAAAAGCATCTAGTATTAATTTGTATTCTCATTTTTCTTTGTAAGTACTGATACTAATTTCTCTTTTCTAAATTTCAGAGGATACTTTTAATGAAAATAATCAACTAGTAATGCACAGTGAATGGACTATCTTTCTGGTTGGTGCTGGTAATTTTGGTGGCAAAAGATCTACTGATAAAGGCAAAAAAGTTCAGTCCCCACCGAATCGTAAGCCAGACGCTGTAGTTGAAG
>BGPR01001603.1:198393-227622 GCA_013235015.1 Araneus ventricosus | reverse complement strand
AATGCTAATAAAGTCTACCAAGTTCTTCAATAAAACAAACATTTTCACAAAATATATACAATTGTTAATAATCATCAATAAAATGAGAACGTTCCGCATTAGCTGTTAAGTGAAAAACAATGCAATACATACTGAAAATCATAAAAGTAATATACGTTTATAAAATTTTAAGTGAAAAAACAATGCAACTCATAAAGTAATACACGTTTTATAAAATATTAATGTTGAATAAGAAGAAATGATAATAAAGTCTACCAAGTTCATCAATAAAACAATCATCAAAATATATACAATTGATAATAATCATCAATAAAAATGAGAATGTTCCGCATTCGTTAACGTTTCTTGCGATTATGCAAGAAACGAAACAAGAATATTTATACTATGTAAAACTGCATGAATAAGCAGTACTAAGTAAAGATTAAATTTCACATATTTAAAATTTCTTTCATTTGTGTTTCCTTGTTAAAGAAAAATGACCGTACAGAAGACAGTTAACACCATCGTCCTTAACATAGTTTTTATCATAAAAAGGTGTTAAACTAATTTTGTTTTGTTTCACAGTTTTAATTTGATGGTTTTTTGTTGATATATTTTGTTGTTGATGTCTCAAAAAAAGTTTATCGTTTATAACTGATTTATACAAATAAGAGGTGAATTGTTTAACTTGTTCTTTTTTTACTCCTTTTGCTGTCTGTTTGACTTCATTACCATGCACCAAACAGTACATTTTACATTTTAACGCTACAAACTCTTTTATCGGATTGACAGTTTCGCATTTTAATGCACCTAACACTCCTTTATTTTTCGAACTAAAGAGCTCATGGTCATTGGGAAAGTTACTCAAGTCCATTATTGAATTAAATGTAGTTCTTAGATCTGTATAAACGTTAGGCGCTCTTATTTCTAAATATAGATTGTCTGTATCAGTATACAGTAAACTGCATTTATTTTCATAAAACTTTTTAAAGTAATCATAGTACATTTTATACATATGTAGTTTTGAAAGCTCCAGAATAGTGAACCCAATATATATTGGTTTATCGAGACATAAATTTTTTTCGACATTTTTAAAACTGTGAATTCTTCATTAATTATCTCAAAATTCTCTAGTAATGGACTAGACAATTTTTTTTGACATTGTTTTAAAGTGAAGGCTCCATCAATTTGAAGCCTTTTTCTTGGATTCTGCAAACTCTTCCCGAACCATGCGTTATTCATAAGTTTAAATAGATCTTCTTCAAATGGTTGTTTTGTGGATTGTCTTTTATCATTGTTAAATAATACATAGGGTTGTAGCCAAGATTCTTGTTTGAAGCTTAAAATGTTATGCATTTTTTGTAGAACCATACCATGTTCTAAATAAAATTTTAAATTTAGATAATGTACAACGTAATTATATTTTGTAAAAAAGCATGGTGTGAGTTTACGATTCTGCTTTGAAAGTTTAAGTCCATGATTTTTCACTAATTTTTTTGATATGGAGAAAACATATCTAATGTTATCACCGTATGGTCGGGTGCGAGAGGAAAATCATGTAAATCATGCAATTTGGATGGGTACAAGAGATCAACCTCTAAAAAGTATCCAACCTCGTCTTTTGCTGTTAACTCTAAGACATTGAAATCTTTTATTTCAGATTCAGATAAAAATTTGAAATTACCGATAGGAAGAGACTGCGTCATTGTGTATCCGTATAAATTGTTTGCATCTACTGCAATAATGTATGTCTCTTCAAGTTTTGAATCGAATGTTTCTGGAACGAAGCGATTGTTACAGCATGAATACCTCTTTCCTACATAGCAGATTCCACCACGAATATTATCCTCAATCCACAGATACATGTTGACATCTGTAAACAATTCTAACTCAGCTTTTGTGAAATTTAACCCTGCATTCCAAGTTAAGTCTGCTGCTGTAATGAAATGACATGGGTCTAAATTGTAGTACAGCATGCATTTTTGTCTAAAAGAAGTGAAAATTTCAGCGAGTAAAACAACATCTAACTGTTGATACAGCTTTAAGTAATCCCCAAATGTTTTGCAATGAAATGTTCGAAATATTAACTGTGCAAAATTGTATTCATCAGCTGTTATATGACTGTTTGTTAAAGCATTATAAAATGCTTCTTCTTTAGGCAAACAAGTTTCGGTTAGTACAGTTGGAGTTGAAAAGTAAGAATACGGGAAGATGCCTTTTCTTTTTAAAAGAAACCTGTTTTATCATTGGAATAAAATTTGCTGAAAATAGAAAAAGAATGATTCGAAATCACTAAGTTTTCTACTAAAGTTGCAAGAGAAGTGCTAAGAAATTGATAACTGTCGAGAAATTTAATCTGATCAATTTGAAAAGTAGTGAATTTTTGTGAATTTACAGGAATTATGCTGATTGATTTTGCATATTTATTACTTAATTTTTTAAGTATGAGGTGGGAATCATAACCTCGTAGGTTATGTATAATTACCGGAATAAAAAATGATTTTCGGTACAAGAGGTTGCATTTATTGTGTGCATAGCCTCTAAAAACAGATGTAAAGTGGTTGTGATCTCTTACAACTTTATCTGTTTTTGAAACCTTTTACCACAAATGGGGCATTTGGTGCTACTAGGTTTCTCACATTGAACCAGAGGTAAAATTCTATGCATTTTGTCCAGTAAATCAGAACATAATATTTTTAATTTGTAAAGGAAATTTTCAACTGCATCTCCTCCACAATAGTACTCATTATATATTATATCGTCGTTAAAATCTAAACATAGGATACTATAACTATATGGTACATGTTGTTCTACTACACACGTAAAACTTGCGCTAGTGCTTGGCATGCTTGTTGAAACTGGAAGTAGCATGCATTCGAAATCGCAATATATCGAAAATGGGTGGTAAGAAGATTTTGCGAAATTACTGAATTTAATTATATTTTCTCCGATATTGGGCATTGTAACTCTTTGAGGAGAAACATTATAACAAAGAGATTTGTGTAAATTCAAAGTTGACTGACGTTGAAATCCTACTAAGCAGTTTTCACAAAATTTGTGAATGCCTTTCTTTGTTGTTAAGAATCTGTTGAATTATTTTATTAAGAAATAATTACCATTATACAATAAAAGATTAATTTTAAATCCTATCATTTTACTAATGTATAATGGAAATATTTCTTTGTCAAACGCATATACATTTATTTTAAGATCGTTAACTTTTTCAAATTTTTTTATTTTGGAAACCTCTACTGGAAATTGAAGAAATGTATATTTTATGAGAGGAAGAAACTTTTCATATTTTTTAGCAACAGTAGAATTATTGTCGCAGGGATATAAAGCAACAACTACGCAATATAAAAAACACTTATCGTTTTTGCATTTTATGTTTAAAAGAGCTTTTTTGTTTTTCAGTTTTTTTGGCAAGTGATCATTTACACAACCACCTTGATTTCCTCGATAATTTCCGAGTTGAATATCAACGCGCTGAATTTTTTTATAACCCGTCCACTGCCATTTTTTTTAAAATTTTCAATGTCGTTTTTTATTTTCAAAAAAGTGTTGTCAATTGCTTTGAGTATTTGGTATCTTGAAAGTATCCTCTCTGCTTTCGAACAGAAATAGAAGATTTGAGTAACTTCCTCACTGTCTATTTCACGTTTAAAAATTACACTTAAACACAATATTAAACGTAATCTTAAGGAAATTGAACTATTTATTACTTCAAATACATGACGTCTAGAGTTTCTATGCAATACATCTGCGTCTTCTTCGTCCACTATAGCTCGATAGCTTCTCATGTAACCTCTAAAGGCAGATCTAATTACGTTAAAGCGCATTTTTTTATAGAAATTAATTTAAAAAGAAATCAAATGAAACAATTTTTAAATAATTTTTTAGAGTTTAGTATTAATGCAGCTTTGGATCATTCTCATTTTTAATGTTCTCCTAAAGAGCAAAAAATCACTCATTTCAATGCGAAGCGGGTTGTATTCGTATGTTCTTAAATACCAGAGTTCGATGGTTGATCTTTGATATATTCTGTAAGTGCCTCCACAGCTTTGGATAAAATTGGAAGCTGATCCAACGGCAGATTAAATCTATTTCGAACATCTCCATCTACTGTTTTGCTGAACGCGATATAATACGCTTTTCGAAATTCCTTAATTTCAACACCTACTCCTTTGCCTAAAAATATGGAGTAGGGTTGAATCTTCAATTCCTCGGAAGAAGTTGAGTGCGGGCACAAATTAAGGTCGAATGAGCCAGACAGAGAGCTAGCTTTCTTCTTTGATAGCTTTTTTGAAAGGCGATATTCTACTGCATCTTCTTCATCGGATAATGCCCGTTTAACTTTCTTCCTGTCTGAGAGAAGATGCAGAAATAATTTTTAAGTCTCCTTACTTTTACATTTTTAAGACTAACAAGAAAAGGTTTTTAAGAGTAATTTAAAAGAATTACTAAAGTTAGAACAGAAAAGATTAAGAATCGAAAACATGCGTACCGTCCTTGCTTGCCATCTTGACTCTTTGGGTGTGCTGAACCTGATGTTCTGAGCAGTTGTGACTGATTTGAGCTTTCAACGCAACTGTATATATATACAAATTTTCAAGGTGTATTACCTTGAACATATACTTAATTTGTTTATCTGTAGCTTTCTTCAAATTGCATTAGATGTTATGCTGTCTTTACTAACCTTGTTATTTGAATAAATCCTTTGAAAAATAACGAAGAGGCGAATTAAAATTTGAATATCACTTAAATAAGTAGGTCACCAGAATATTGAGTATTCCGAAAGAGCCTTGAGATACCATACTGCGAGAGTGATCTGTATCTCGACTATGCTATGCTGCTTTCAATATGAATGGCATTGAGACAGCGAGGTAAAACATTTGTCTGATAATTACATCCTTATGCATTATTTTCTTGTTACACAAAATAGATTTGTATAAAAAAAGAAAGACAAACACTAGTTGAAAAATCAAACAAAACATTTTTATTGTTTCATAAGCACAGAAAGTTACATTTGGATATATTTTTAAAATAAAATCGTTTTTACAGAGGGTTACATCTTTCAACAAAGCAATATATTTATAAACAATGTAAAGAAAACACAACTTCATCATCATTTAACAGAAGAAAATACCCAAATTTTGCTTCAAAACTAGGGACAGTCCGGGACGTCATTCCAAGAAACACCCTTAGTGGCTCCAATAGTGTCCACATTTGTTTCAAACAGAAGTTTGTGTGAAGAGTAGACGCTATATTTTTCAGCAGTATTATATTTCGTGAGTTGACAGAAACCAAATCGTTTCTCATCTGTTTGTGTTTCATGCAGGAATTGCACTATTTCTGTGTTTGATAATATGGAAAAGTACATAATCTTAGCAGGCTGCACAGAGTTTTTATGTAGCCGAGCATTTTCGACACACTCCAAAATATTATCATAAAGTTTGTTATGAATGTATAAATAATCCCCTCCAGAGCAAGAATCCGCAACAATATATCCAAATCTCTCCATGGCTGGAGTTTATCTGAAATCGCAACTGTTGTTGTGATTAATATATCTCTTTCTTTTATTTTTTGACATATTTTGAAGAGATTCACACTGCTGATTGGTGGTGCAAAAAGTTGAATGATTTGCCAATTTCAGCTGTGTTTGCGCAAAACGTGTTACGACACGTTCATTTTCGGAAACATTTGTTTCTCGCAATCTGTCGATTTTTAATTTTCGATACAAATGCCATAGAAAATAGAGACAAAACAGCCCACAAGATGTCGTTTTGTGATGTTGTAATATTTTCGAATTCCATTCCATTTAGCTCGAATTGTTATCGATAAATATTTTAATGTTCCCCCTCGGATACGTCCCGTAAGAACAGAAGGAAGTGCATTTATCATTCTCATCGAAATACATAGCTTGCCAGTGGGTTCCTTTTTCCAAAGACGAATCAGTGTTCACTATAAATGATTGATAATAACCTCGATTTCTCGGTAGTAGATCGCTTGAAAACACCCCTCCAAATCTTCTAGCTATTATAGGATCGCTGTGGGCTAATCGTAAGAGTGTTTGAGTGTCCATGATCTTTTTAAAAGTCAGTAAATATATTTCTGCTTTTATCGATCTCGATAAGCGATTGCATTTCCATACAAACTAATAACGTCACTGTTTCTGGAAGGTTTTCGTCAAATTTTAAATGAATCGATATGTCTCCGCTTCTAGCTATATTATTAAAAGTATCACTGGCAGAATAATCTTGTGTGAGGTCGAAGACATACAAACATGTGTTGTTTTCATATTCCTCAAGCGTTATGTTCGTATTATGATGGGCGAGATCTGTAAATAGACTCAAATAGTTTCTTGCGTACAGATTATTCTTATACGAAGGTGTGTAGGCCGACATCGGTATCTGAACTCCATTCTCTGATAAGGAAATATAACTTAGATTGTAGTTCTTGAAATTAAAAGGATTCTGCTTAAAATCACAATTAAACGCTGAATTAGAAACCAAACCCAAAACCATTCGTGACGGAAGAATACCGTTCATAGCATTTGGAATTATAACGCTTTTAAGTCCAGAACTGAGAGTGAAAGTTTTCGTTTCGATTCTAGTGAAAGGCATTTGAACTAACGCCTGCTCTAAAGCTTTTTCATGTGCGATCACTATGGAACTCGATACATCACATTTTCGAATAAAGAGACTTATATTTTCGATTTGAAGGCGAAAGGCACTGGTTTTAGCTAAGAGACAGAAATCGTCTTTTGCTTTTAACAAACGCACACGAACTGTTATCCCGCTAATTAAGAGTCGAGGTTGCATTCCTAAATCTATGTGAAGAATTCCGCACATATGGAATATCTTGCCCTCTTTCACCCGTTCATAGCGTTGTTTCAACCCTAAATTTTTGGCTGCGGGTGTTAGATCTGTATTGTCAAATGCACCTGGTGTATCTTTATAAAACATGGCAGCTTGCAAATAATTCTTTTGCGATGATTCTGAATGAAACAACGTGCTCTAAATATATGTTTTATAAGCATAGTCACTCTCGGAAGAAATTTGTCTATCATTGAGTGAGATGTGACATTCCGAAAACATTGTATTCAAAAGATAGTTTATAGGTCCACACTTGTCGTCAGCTGTGAAAGCCGTTCCATCTGCTTTCAGAATTTTTGCCTGAATGTTTAACAGAACGTGCGAGAGATCGAAATAGGCATCTCCTAATCCTGTAATTTGAAACTCAATAGTGTTTTTATCAGAAATGGAAGCGACTGGTTGAATTTCCACAAATCTAGAATTATCTATTGCTAATTGGATTTTCTCGGGACTGAATAATTCTAATTCGCTCTTGGTGCTGTAACACCGCTCCATTTTTTCGGGTGTTAGAGATCGGAAAAGACGTCTGTTGGATTCAGTTTCTTTCGTTTCGTTTGACGGGATCGCTTGGATTTTTTCCTTTTAACTCCTCCTCCTAATTGTAATTTGCGAAGTATATCTGCTTTTATTTCTCGACCAGATTGGCGAATTTGATCTCTCGCTGCGTGACGAAATGATTTTCCTCGAGAAACATCTTCCACAGTATTTTGACCAGACGCCAATAAACGTTTGCCTAAATATTTTCCTGCTTGCATCATCAGGGGTAGTGCGTATCGATGCAAGCTACTGAAAAAACCATATCTTCTTTGAATGGGAAAGTCGGAAGAAAAGTATGGATTAGCATTCCCAATTTGATTCTGATAATGCGTAATGCAATGCTCGGGTTGCAATCTATGACCGTGCTTCGCCATGATTGTTCTTAGCTCTGAAAACGCGGGTCTGATGTGATAGCATTTATATAACTTTTTTCCTAAAGGATAGAACCAAATTCGTTTTCCCCGATATGAATTTAATGGGAGTTCCGCTACTTGTTCGCATTTCAATTTCTATCACGTCAAAGAATTGTTTTTTTAATTTTAAAGTATAACGGAATCGAAAAGTTTTTAACTATTTGTTCATTATGTTCATTGGCTACTGGAATGATTTTTAGAATAGATGCCAAGGAATCTCCCACGAGAGAGGGGGCGACAATATCACAATACACATAGACTTCTGTAATGCCCGCTCGCAACTCTAAAACATAATCCGATTTATAATCACCATGCTCAAAAGTGTCTCGAGAGAATCCTAAAATATCTTGAAGTTTCTCCCCAAACGTGACAAAAGTTTGCTTAGGAACATGTAATCCCACTCGCGAATCTGCAGTCTGTTTTAAAGAGATAAACTTGAATTCTTTAAATAAGTCTTTTGCATTCTGATACATTCCACTCGGAATGAGAAATGTTGCAGTTTAGGTTTCTTTGCGAGTTATGGGAAAAGTTTTATAGGCGATCACATGGAATGATTCGCCCTTGATCGATTCAACTGGTCGAGTATAGGGAAATTGCATTTTCGATTGTTCTCCGAGAATGACATATGCATCATCGATTATATTCAGAGCAGTCATTAGTCGAGGGCAAGAGTTCTTCTTGAATTCAATGTTAATATTGAATTGCGATGTCACTATGATTTGTCCATTGCTTTCCGAAAATTGAACTTCATTCGAAAGCCCAGCTTCACTTAGTTTCAATTAAATTTGCTTTAATAAATCTCCTTCTTCTAATTTTATTTCGTAAGTATCATCTAAAATAGGTTCTCTTGCGACCAGCTGAATTTCTTGATTTTTGAAAATCTCTCTGTTAGGAGGCTGATATCTTCTAACTACCGTAAACCCCCCAGGTTTATGTGGAATAGTAACGTTTTTATTGGGATCTAAGCGCAAAACTCTTAACAGTTGGTTTCCTTTTTCTGCTGTGGTAATCCAATCAAATCCACGTTTCAGTTCCACTTTTAGCTGTTTCTTATTTTTGATGTAAGTGAACACCAATGGTGGATCAGTAAAAATATTTTTCATATTCGCATTGAACCCCGCAACAAAATCTTCATGATCTTCATTGTAGAGAGAGATGTTGAATGTTGTAAGAAGCGTTTCATGTGGAACTTCAGTGTGGAACTGACAGTATAGGAATCGTTATAACGGGGTTGGATTGTAAAGTACTTTCCTGGGATAGTCACTTCGGATAAGCAGCACTCCCACTCACCATTTAGGGTTATTGGTCTGCTTAATTTCGTTCGAAAATGATTTGGAGAGTTATCTGGAAAATATTGCATACTCGAGTTGGATGGTAAAAGAACATGAAAATCTGTCATGTTTTCAACCATTCTGCTTTAATCCAAGAGTTAAAGGAATCGTCGAAACCAACCCACTTTACAAACAATTGACGGGAAGTTCCTCGACCTTTTGTGCGAATAATTTTTTCAATTGCCCACAAATCGTTGTCGGACTTATCAATTTTTTGTAATTCTTCTGTATAAAACCGACCAGCAATTTCTTTGCCAGACAAATCTTGTGTTGACAACACATATGTTGGGGGATTTGTTGGATGTCGTTAACGATTCGTTGGATGTCGTGTAGACGACAAATGTTTCTTCAGTCCAACCTGGTAGATAACCTTTTCTGAACACTTTGCGAGCTTTTGAAATCCTCACCACATCGTTAACCGCAAATCGAAATCTAATTGGAGCATCTATCTTGTACAAAGTTTTATATAACAGTGGCTCGTCAGCTTCTGTGACGTTTGCAGGCGCAAATCCATGGTCCGATGCACAGAGTGGTTGTATGATTCAACGAGAGGTTTTAAAATATCTAAATACTTATATGAATTGCGATGAGTGAAAACGCGATACATTTTATTTTGCAATGTTTTGTGCGCTCTTTCCAGAATAGCGCATTTCGCTTCGCCCTTTGTTGAGTAATGGTGAATGTTGAATTTCTTAAATAGGTCACGAACAGTTTTGTTGTAAAACTCGCTACCTTTAACTGTTTGGATATTTTGAGGTCGAACCTCTTTAAAAACTTTGCGAAAAACTTGAGCGATTGTACCTGCTTTTTTGTCTTTGATTGGAAATGCTCTTAAATACCTTGACATTACATGAATAATAGTTATAATGTATCGATAGCCTCTGTTGAAGCGTGATATTTTCTGTAAATCCACTAAATCACTCTGCCACAACTCGTTCACCCCATATGCAATCGTTTTCCGTCTTTGAAATTTATAACGCACCGGGAAATGAAGCGTATAAGGATCTTCTCCCGAGAGAAATTTTCGAACGCGAGCTTTTTTTAAACCACTTGCTTTTGAGAGTCTTTTGACACCGCCAAACGAAGCAGGCTCTTTAAGATTGTAGATTTCTTCAATTTCTCCACGTCTTCCAAGGCGAAGTTTCCGACAATCTTTTGATCTCTTCCCAAGTTGTCCATTGTGGAGTGGCAAATGAGCTCTCGGGATCGGAAAATGTTTTCTTTATAGTCTTTTTTTCTGGTTTTGCCTGACTTAATGCTTGCAATCTTTCCGCAATTGACAATTAAGTTTTGATTCATTCATAGGGTTCGGCGAGCTTTGATCCTTCCGTTTCGGATCAGCTTGTGAGAGAAGAATCATCTCTTTCACATTTCTATTGCCAATCCACTCTATAGGTATGTTCGCATCCAATATTCCTTCCAAAAATGTATAAAAACTACGAGGGGGATTTCTGTTATCTCGTTCATTTCTCATCAAATAACTAAATTAATCAATTCCATTACTTCTGTATTCTGTTTTCCCATCTTTTTGTAATTCATTCATTTCATTGAAGGTGTAATTGACATCTCCAAGTTTTCCAAAATGGGTAGGATGTATTTATTTCTCGTTTTTGGAATAGCATATGCAACATATTTTGCAATCGTATTTGTTCCGGATATCAACGAAGGAGGTGTTTCTACTTTTTCCACCTCCGTTTCTTGCAAAAGTTCTGTAGGAATTTCAAATGGTTTTGGCGGCGGGGGAGGATGCATCAAACGTTGATATTTCGGAATCCAATGAGATAATAGTTTGGCTTTCATATCGTCTGGCGTATCCTCGCTATGTAATAGATTTGTAATATTATCTTCAACTCTTATTTCGGGTTTGTTTAGTTGATAATATTCTGACACCTGCTCTTTAGGAACCAAAGCCATTTTTTTAAATTCGCTTGCCTATAGCTTTTCCCACAAGACCTCCAACCAGACTCAAAACAGCCGGAAGAATGAGCGGTAAGAACCCGCCTGTTTGATTTGTCAAGAACTTGCGTTTTTGGACAATGGGAATATTTCGATCAGCTAACTGACGGATAACTTTCTTATAGCGACACAACTGTCGAACCTTCGCTTTCGACACGTTTCCCTCTAATACATTTTGACATATTTCGCACAATGTTTTTATCTGTTCGTTGGTAGCACTTTTTAATATTGCATTTCTTTGTTGGGGGCTCGCAGAGGATAAGACATGCAACAAGTGAACATGTCGTTTAATTCGATTCATTTTTTATTCTGGCACAAAAACCCAATTAAGTCCTTTGGTCTGGGAAAAATGATTGTCGCAATCTCAACTCTTCATCTGTTGTCGGAAAGCAGTCCACAAGAATGTATTGATATTTTTCCGCTGTCGCCATTTTATAGGCGTCCATGAAAAATTTAGAACGATCAGGAAACACCTGTCTGCCAAAACACGCAATTTGCGATTGATCTCTGTTATTTCGAAAGAGTATTATATAGTGAGCGTTCAGACTGATGTCTCTTGCTACTCGAATGCGTGGGAAAAGATTTTGAGTGATCAAAATTATGCTGAATTTTTTATGATGAGATCCAACAGTAAACATTTGTGCTATATCATTTGTTAGAGAATTCATAAGATCGTCAATAATTAAAAGTTGAAATTTTTCGTCTTCCGTTGGCAATCCAGCTATGAATTTGATATTTTTCTCTTCGTGAAACCAAGGTTGAAACATTTTTTAACACCACACAACTTTTTCGATTGGAATTTCGTACGCTTGCTTTGAAATTAGTTTCCGAACTAAATAAATCTTTCCACTCTGGCTTGGTCCGTTGATTATCATCGTCGAAGGAAATTTGAGTTGAAGAGACATGACTGGAAAACAATTCAACACACTTCGCAAACCTTTTTGAATTCTCTTTTCGTTAATTGCACTCCTAGAATCTCTGGAATAGGATTAAGGGTCTGGTTGAAGAAAACATATCGAATATCAAATATCTCTTGCTTGTTTTTCAAACAGATCTGAAGAAAGATTTTTCGACCAATGTGCTTTGAGACCGAACAAGTAGAGCTGGAAATATTTACTTTTCCATGTGGTTCGATTGTTGTTTGAGTTTGCGAATAAATTGTAAAAACTATGGATTCAACAATCATAACACTTAGTAAAACAACGATGTGAAACCATGTTTTTTTCGAAAAATGTTTCATTTTCAGAGCGAAAAATATTTGCGCAGGTTTTTATATACCTGCTCGTAAACAAACTCCTTTGTCTCTGGATTTCTAGCGATAATATGTTTTGCAAAAGATAGCAAAATCCCTACTTTAGCAAGAGTGATTCCATTTCTGAATAGATATTGATCAACTTCCCAGAAAAACTGTTCACTAATAGTGTGTTTTGACACGCTCTCAGAGAGCTTATACAATTTCGCCCCATAGGTTTGATAGACGTCTTCCATTTTAAACGAAACACATTAAAACTCTGTTTTTATACATTTCGAAAAATAAATAAAGAAATAAAACCGTTTTCCCCCTCGCATTTTCTATATATTTTATTAAATAAATAAAATCGTTTTATTTCCAAATGTTCTATATATTTTGTGCAAGGATCGAACTCCCAACCACGAAAAAAGAATCGATGACATAGATTCTCTAACGCTTTATTCAAATTAGAGTTTTCATAACTCTTATTAAACATTTTTTCTTAACACTGACCTCGCATTTTTGTTCCGCCTAACTCAGTCTGTCACGACTTTGTTCTCAATAGCCCAAGAACCGATCATGACTATTATAATGCAATAACCTTTAGTTCTCATATATATCCCCACACAACGCGGTTCTTCAATCAACTTCTCGATGCGCAGGATGAAGCAGTTGGAGGTGAATGATGATTCAACCTGTTTCGAAAAATGGGTAAGTGCTTCTTCTTTTGTAATCACTCATCTAGTCTGACAAGGAGTTCGTGGGATTAGGGCTTTCAATTCATAAAGCTTGCTTTATGATTTAGGCGATCCTGCTCTCCATCAGTCCTTGTCTCGGAGAACACGCTTCGTTTTATCCAGCGCCCATCATTCACCACTACTGACTGGCCCTGCTTTTTGGCTATCTTTGAAAGAAAACTTTTTAGGATTTTTTGTGAAGAAATAGAGTTGGATAGAGTGTGGCGAAGAAGAGAGATATAATAACCAGCATGCGAGTTTTTTAAGGTTATTTATAAAATTTCAAAGACTGAGATAGTGAGGTCATGTCATTCGCAAGCCAACTCAGAGGATAAATGAAAATATCTTTCATGCAATGGAAAGTGTCATGTAGGAAAATTAGGCGGAGTCTGTATTGAGTGTATTTTTCGAGTGTATAACGTACGTTGATTTCTTAAAAATGTTTTTAATCTAATTTTCAAACCACGTGCTTTATATAGACGATACTCATCCCTATCCTTGCATTATTTAGACTCTCAGATTGACATTTAGAATATATACTCCCTATTGCAAAAACAATCTTCTTAAAATAAGTGGAAGCTATTAGAGCATGCTGACTTTTGATTTGTAATTTTTCGCCATGATACCATAGGTAGTACAGGGTGCACACAAATGAAGTGACACATTTCAAAAATTAATAAAAAACCCTTAAGAATATTAGAACTGAGATTTTTTTGAATTGAGAGCGTATATCAAAAAGGTTTTTTCAGATAGGTAACATGCCATTTAAGTTGTCTAGGGGGTCGTAAACTACTGAAAATGAAAAATTTGTTTAAAGACATTATCTGACAAAATATTAAAACTGGAAGAAAAATAAAAGCATATATTTGTAGGGAATCTTAAGCTCTTTAATTTTTTAATTCACATGTAGTATGAAAACTCAAGAGTTTTCATGATATTCAAGGAAAACTAAAAAGAGAAACCAGAAAACACGCATCTGCTTCTGCTGCTCGATGGCCATTGCGTACGGAATATTCTCGCTGCAACAAATTTAGAACGGCGTAACGCCTAACCTATCTGAAAAAAAAATTGAGACGCGCTCTTATTTTTAAAAAGCCGTAGTTACAACATTTTTAGTTTTTTTTTATTATTTTGCTCAATGTGTCACTTCATTTGTGTACACCCTGTAGAAAGACATTTTATAAATAACCGATGGAGCTGTGCAACTACTAGGTAATCCTCATTTAGATATATAGCTGCCTTCTCAAAATATAATAGAAATGCGTGATGCCGCGTTTTTTTCAAAAGTTAGTTACTGCATTATATGAGCTTGCTTCAGGTTGGAACTGGCTTAATTTAGGTATACCCTAAATTATACCGTAATTTACAGACAATACCGTAAATTATGTCTGCAGAACGGTAGTTCCTTAACTAAACATCTGCGTCTACTTACTTTATACTGGATATGAATTATTATATTCATCAAAATATCGTAGAATAAGTTTAATTTGGAATAATTTTCTGTCATCAGTTAAGTTCCTAAGAAAAAAAAAAGAAATAACTGTCGCAAAAAGAGTTTTTTTTTTGTTTTTCACTAAGATGAACTGAAAAACTAGCTAAAAGATTAATATTTAAGACACTTTTCTGCTGAACAGAAAGATAACATTTCTGGCTAACTTTTCCTACCCGATTCCCCCCCCCCCAACAGCCAGAGGCAAAGGAAGAGCACAAGTCAAACAAACTTTGTGCAGGACAAGGCTCTGCCCTCCTCTATGCTTTGCCTCAATCCCCCGTTTCATGCTAAATTACCTAATCACACTTTTCCCCAAAAATCTGAGATGTTTCTTTGTTTCTTCATTTTGTAGTCACCGCAAATGTAGCAAAAACAATCTGGTGAATTAACACATCCTAAGGAAGCCATTTCTCTAACCGCAACACAAACTAAAAGTTAAAAGCACTTCTACTCAAAGTTCGGAATCATACACATGTGCATAGTGCTGAAGTAAGAAAGATATTGATGGAGGAGTAGGAAAATTGCCAGGAAGGAGAAAGAGGTTGGAGTACAGACATTCGGCAACAGGCTAGCGATCCGGTTTTAGCTTGTTTTCTCTGGCTTTACTGTTGTGTTTAACAGACAGTTTAACAGTTTAGAAGGAAATCTTCAATAAATGATGCTTTATTTTTCTTGGATAGAATTTATGTAGAGCAAATTATTATTTAAAATCCTCAAATGTGTTTAATAAGTTTATACAAATAATACTATGTTGCTCTTAAATGTACAGAATACGTCCATATTAGACCTGTAATTTGTGACAAAACTGTACGTGATGGAATCTTTTAATTATTTCCCCAGTAAATAGCACCCAAAAATCTGTAATAAACACTAATTATTTTAAGACAATTTTTTTATTACAGACCTGTGTTATAAAAATTAATACATATGGTTAATGAACATAAAATAAAGATAAAAAATATTTGCACTGACGAGCAATCTGTGTAAATGTTCAAAAACAAAATACTCGTATTTCTGAAGTTCGTGCTAAATGAGCTCATTATGCACAGTTCTTTAAAAGTCAAACGCTGGGTGATAAAAAATATCCTAATACCTTTCCAGCAAGTTTCCTTAGATAATCTTTTTTAAATTCAAAACTTTTGAAAAAAAAATGAGTTTGTTCTTCCTGAAGATATTTGCTATACTTTTAAAGTGAGATATTTTTTGGATAAAACTGTGCATTTAAAGTGATTGACTTATTTTGAAAGAAAAGCAAATAATACTGATCATTAAAATATTTATCTTTGACAAAGTAACTAAAAAAAATTTAGTATATATGTATACAAAGCTTCAAAACGTTTTTCCATGAGCAAGTACTGGTAGAAAAATACTGTAGAAATTCACCTTTGATCTTATTTGTGAATTTTTGCTTTCTTCTTTACTTTCTCGTATACGAAGTGTAGGAAGAGAAATTATCATAATCGTTAAAAAATTGGACTCGATATTTTTTGATGAATCTCCCCCGTTTTAAATTTTTCTGAATCCGGAAAAACCATTAATCGAATTATGCCCATCTGTCTGTAAACGATTAGTCACAAATCGGACGAGAAAGACGAATGATATTTGGTATTTGGTCTTTGCACCGAAATTGCAGAAGTGTATTAAAGTTAGGACGAAGTCAGTCAAAAGGAAGTCTGTCGGCATGTGAACATGATAGTACAAAAATGCATTGAGTTGAGTATTTTGTAATTTAATATCCATTTACTTTATATACTTTAACCATCAAAAAGAAATCTGCAAGGAAAACAAGAATAAAACAAAACATTGTCCGGGAATACACTGTATTTTCAATTTAAAAAATAATTTTATATTAAAATTAATGAATTTTAGCATTTCATCATACGAAGGTTTGTTGATCTCTGCATCATGATCATTTCCATCTTCATCATCTTCGTCTTCATCGCAATTCATTGCTGTATTGTTTTTATTTTTCACACTGTCCAAAATATCCGATTCAGTTAGTGTTTCTGAGGTTTTAGCTTCAGAATGAAGTGAAAGAAAATCATCAATGAGAACATCATCGTTAATTTCTTCTTGTTCCCTTAGCTGTATCCACATTTTTTAGGTTCCTCTAAGAGAATATCGTCTTCGTCCTCTTTGCCGAATTCTCATTGCTGACAAAGAATCCAGCTTTGGCAAAACTGTTGCGAATAGCACTATCTGTGACATCATTAGTTCCATTCTTATCATCTTTGTCTTTATCGCAATTCATTGCTGTATTGTTTTTATTTTTCACACTGTCCACTTCAAAACTGCCTCATCCACATCTCCATAGACACATGCTTTTAAACGTATTGAACAAGAATTCGATGAATCATAATTTTGTATCTTATTACGATTTTTTATTATGGTTGATAAGCTGTTCGGAGGAATACCAAATTTTAAAGCAACATCCTTTTTTTCACGCCTTTATCCACCTCATGAAGAATTAAATTTTTTTCTCTGACGCTCAAGCACTTTCGCTTTGACATTTTCCAGCTTCAAGGTCATTGATCACCATAAAATGTGTTAAAAGAAAGAATAAGTTTGAAATGTTTAGAAATATTTTGAGAAATAGGGAGGAAAAAAAATATTGGATCACAAGAAAAAGTTCGTTAAATAGAGAATGCACTTCGCTATTTGGAGGTTATTTTACGAAGAAATTCGCAAAATGTTCTTGGTTCCAAGAAAAAGCTCGCAAAATAGAGAAATTCGCAAAACAGAGGTTCGTTAAATAGAGGTCCGACTGTACTTAAAATGAAAGCTATTCATCTGGTTTTATTTCGAGAGTAAAGATCAATAACTTTTTCCTTAATTCGTATGAGTATCAAATTACACAAAGATGCACATGGATGGACTGACAGGCAGAATTGACTTTGATTAGACTTCTTACAAAATTTTTATACAGGATTTACAATTTTGGTGTTAAGACCTCGTAACGAATTTCATTCCCAGAACTATCATGTTCATATACACATGGACAAACTGACATAATTCCAATTTTTTGGGGGAGGGGCAGAAGCCGATTCCGGGAGTTCTAAAATAAAGATATTCCTCAAAGCATCGAGGTCGAACATTTTGACAATACTCTGTCTGTAGGGGAGTCTTGGGAGAATTGATGCCTAGGTATAAAACCAGAGGAAAAATTCAATTAAGTCTCTGAAACTGGCAACACTAATAAAGTGATTCTTTATCAATAGATCTGACAACAGAATTACAATCAGCCATTTTTATTTTTGTTGCAAGAAAGGAATCTCTGATTTCTTATAGTCAAACTTCTTTTGGAGTAGGTAGTTTATGTTTCTTATTTTTTGCTAAATATAACTAAATTACTTAAGTTTATTGATATAATATACTAACATTCTTTACTGCTTAAATGTTGTTATTTAAATCCAATATTGTTTCTTTACTTTTGATTTAACAATTCTTTTTCCAACACATGCACATTAGGGACACATGATCCCCATTGTATAGGGAGACTTGATCCTGGGATGAAGTGTCCCCAAAGTTAAGTTAAATTAATGTTAACAATTTTATTACCCCTCTACTGGTCATTGTGATTTTCAAGTCATATTTAGATAATATCAATATTAGTTAGAATATGGTTACCTTGATTTTGGATGACTGACAAAGGTAGAAAGTTAATATGTGGCTGCACATGATGGTTAGCAAGCACATGGTGACGATTTCACGGAAGGAGAAAATTAGACATTCCGTGGGAAAAACTGAAAAGAAGATTTCATCATCTGAATACGAAATAAATTTTCTAAGAAAAAGAGGACTTCATTCCAACCAATTCATTTATCCAGAAAATGTTGACATTAGTGTCGTGGACAATGACGACATTGTCAGAAAACTACCTAAACCAGCCATACTTGGTGGAACTCTTCGAACTGCAACAATTTTAACATTTATTTTTGATTTTTCAAGCTCTGAAAATGTTATTTGATTATTAATTTCAGCGATAACAATCATTCATATGGGAAACAATGATTTTCAATCATGTAGAATTTTCTTTATGTGTTTTTCTCCCTTTTTTACATGTTAGTCAACATTAAATTTGATTTCTACTACTTAATTTGAATCATTTCAATTCATCTGTTTCAAGGATCAAGTCTCCCCAATTGCAGGGAACTTTATCCTTTTTCTAATTGTTGGAAAACAATTAATCTTTATTTTAAAAATGGTTTTTCAAAAATAAAAAAATACTACAACAAAAAAGACAAATGGGCCTTTAATAATGACTGAAAACATTTTATAAAAATTTTTTTTCCTCCAAAATAAAAATTAAAAACTGAGAAAGGGATCAAGTCTCCCAAGTCTCCCCTATCCTACAAATTCGAAAAGAAAGAAAATTATTATTTTATGGCATATCTATCTATATGTGTCTTCTGGAATGCTTTTCAATCTGAATATACTTACTGGTTCTCTGGTACATTATATTTAACTCAGTGGCGTAGGATGGGTATTTTGGCGCAGGGCAAAATACGGCTTTCTGCTCCAGCAATCATTAGCAAAGGCTTCGGAAGGATGAATAGTGCCCGGATTATGCTATTATTTTTTCGCTTCTTCATCATAATTCACGTTAAAGAGTTACATGAACACACTAATGTTTTGTTCCCATAACTTCCTCTATGAGTGGTGGCAGGAGGAATGTGTATCTCACCGATCTTTAAGCCTCTGTTCAAACGTCCTTCATTTTATTTTCATTTTTTTCATTTTGAGTTGAGAACGCAACAGGTGGCAGTAAAACTATTATATCGACATTCTTAAAGATGTTGTTTTCCTTGAAGCTGCCCGTATTTTTTTTTTGGTCAGAACTTCTTCTTTACGACCTTAAATAGAATCGTATAGAATAATATTGGAATTTGTGAAATTTTTCAAGCACCTGCTTTCTGAGGTTTCAACATTTGTAAGTGAAAGCTATCGAAAAAATAATTTCAAATTCAAAAAAATTAATTTTAATTTATCTACAATAATTTAAAAAAATATTTTATTTATCTCGCTAATATCCAGTCATTTTCCTTTAGTATTTAATTTCAAAACTATTCGTTTTCAAATTTCATCTCACGGAACACTTTCCTGCAGTGAAAGAAAGTTTTAAAACACTATTTCCCCATCACCGATGCTGTGGCTTTTCCAGTTCCTTTCTAACTTACCTAATTGGGAAAAATGCAGACAGAAATTTCATTGTAAATGCTCATGCTGAAGCAGAAGAAAATGGGACAGAGGGAATTCACAGTCCTCTGAAGGGATAAAACTTCTCTGAGCATCAGCAAATAGGAAAAATTCGGTCGCGCAACCTTGGTTTTTCTGCTATTCAGCCGAAGAAAAGCGTCGTAAAATGAATTTAGATAGATGATTGATGGATTTAGATATTACATGCAGAACCAAATATATAAAAAATTATTTTTATGCTCTTACAGTTAGTTAGGGGTACTGCACTTCCGCAGTCCACATACACAAACTGCTTCTGATTGTAGATCTGTAACAAAATTTGGACGATATTTGTCAAACGATTTACTGCTTGTCGCCCTCAGTGGTGTAGTTGCAAATTAAGCAATGCCGAAACGCTCTAACCTGACTAAGAAAGATAGCTCCGTTTTAAGGAGTTTTTTTAAATATTTCTTATTTAATTCTTGATTCTTGAATTGTATCTCTGAGAT
This sequence comes from Araneus ventricosus, assembly GCA_013235015.1. Classification (NCBI taxonomy): domain Eukaryota; kingdom Metazoa; phylum Arthropoda; class Arachnida; order Araneae; family Araneidae; genus Araneus; species Araneus ventricosus. The sequence goes on along the minus strand of BGPR01001603.1, from coordinate 207,387 downwards.
ATGCGAGGTTTAGGGATTTTTAGCAACGAAGACTGTTATCCCTTATTCAAAAAATATTTATTCCAAAATTCGTTTCAATCTGCTTAAAAATTATGTAAAATTGCCGTTAGTAGATGGACTAGAAAAATTGACAATCCTATTCGGTCAAGACAAAAAAAATGGCGTTCTCCTAGAAGGGCGGCCATATTCTTTTTGATCTCTTATTTATTTTCTGGGGGGCAAAGCATTGACGGAACGGCGTTCTGGTGCCTTCCGGCTCCACTATACCCCGAGTCGCCCTGTCTATTGGCTTGTGAGAAAACGATAACTCAAAAACTCGACAAGTGAGATAGATGCGTCCTTGAGACTAAAAGTGTTAATCTGTTTCAAATTTTGGACCAAATAGGTCAAAGGTATTAGGTTCTGTTCCAAAATGCATCACGATTCTTTTCACTATACAACTGAGTATTATGATACACGAAGTGTACCATATTATGGAAGTATACTGTCGTGTCACACTTTCAAAATTATTGATATACCTTAAAAAATTAATTCATATCATTCTCAAAATTATTTATGTTCTTTAAAAAAATTAATTCAGATAAAGTTTAATTTAGCATAACTCTGCATTGCAGAATTTAACTGTTAAAAAGCCGTGCGCTTACTGCTAGGTGATTTCTTTATTCAAGTCCTGGTTTTGGGAAACAACAGTTTGGAGGTTTTCCCTCTTGATTTTGAGATTTGTTTCCCGTCCCTTCTTTTTTTCTTTTCCCAGCTGCCTTGCGTTCGCACGTGCGAAGGTTTCCCTTTCCTGTTGGGCATTGCACATTCCTTTGACCATACCATTAGGGACATCTGGGATTCGAGGGACCATTAAACCATTTTGTCACGAAAGTTTTACTTATTAATTAGATAATCCTAGGTGGCCAAATTATGGGACGCATCCTGTTTTGACCCAGCACTGTTAATTGACATTCGAATCCAAGAAATGGTGTAAGAGTTAACGTTTTGTGAAGTTTAATCAGTCCTAGAGAGCCATTAAAGAGAAGTAGTGAGCGACCTCCTGGAGTGAGTTTCCTGGGTCGTGATAAAGGGATGTTCTTCCAGTGTCATGCAGGAAAATAAATCTCTTTAAATTAGTCCGTTTAAGAGGGGAGGTTATTTTTTTAACATGCGGGATCAAATCGAACCCAGGATTGGTTGCCCCTATCTTTGTGGGGGAAATTCTGACCAGTAGTGACCGGTTCATTGAGAGGGAGGGGCCTGTCTGTTGGTATTTTTTTGGCGATAAAATTTAACTCTAGATTAGGCAGAGCTTGGCGAAATTTTTAAAGGGTTACTGATAGTGGGTTAAAAGTGGTTTGTAGAAAAGGCTTGAAGCATAGGTTTTCTTTGGCGAGTTGAGAGAGCCAAGGGGTTGATTATAAGTGGATGTTTTCTTGGGTTTTAAGATAATCAGGATGAAGTAGAGAGAGGGAGAGTCCAGGAGTCGAGATTGCGAAGAAGCAGCGAAATTATGCAAAGGAGCTTTACGGCTTTTCTTTGGTTTCTGTGTGGCATCCAGAAAAATAAGAGCGTGTGCTAGCTCTTGTGAACCCAGCGCTTTTGATTCACGTTAGAACTGAGTTATGGTAGGCGATGTTACATTCAACGTGTACCCCTCCATCTTGTGAAATGCCTAGTTTTCCAACTGCAAAGGAAGATCAGCTCTGACTAGGGCTAAAGGCCGTAGTGCCCGATGCCATGTGCCGGTTATTTTCGCTTGAGCTTGTCTATCAATTGGTTTCTGAAAGGAAATCCTGTCCAAATGCTAACCCCTCTATCTTGTGCAATGCCTGGTGTTTCAAATTTGGCGCAACGAACTTAAATGCTTGGGCCACTAGAGTGCAGCCACAACCCAAATGTTGAACATTCCTGCATAGATATTAAAACACCAGCGGTGATGAATCAACGTCCTCCTCCAGCTACCGATGATTGTTTCCAAAGCCCAGCCATAGATAAGTACCCACTATGTTTTTTGAGTTATTTTTAATGAGCTTAAAATTTAAAGGGGAATCTATTAGTTCAAATTTTATGCAGCACAGGTGCATAACTAAATTGTAAGGATTCATTATTATTTTGCTTTATTCAATTTTTATATTAGCTGCTGTAATAAGTGGTACTTTCTTTGCTAAAGTTTAAAAAAAATGTTTTTTTTCTTAATACAATGACATATAAAAATTGTTACCTTCTTGAAGCCAGGATTAGAGTATAAATTACCTAGGTGAGAAAAATTTAAAGAATAAAAATCTAAGAAATCTAAATTGTGATATATGAATTGCTAAACTTAAATGTTATGTTTTAAATTGCTGAAATCTATTGCTGATGTCTAGATTACTAAATTTAAATGTATAGTTTTGATTGCAATATTCAATTGTAATGTTTTGATTTTCTGTAAACATTTAAAAGGTCTTAATGTGAGCTTGAGTTTAAAAGTCATTGTTTTTCCTTTGTGCTAAATTTTAAAAATGGTAAAATATCTAAGCAGCTAAATTTAATGGTAATAATTGTGTGAATGTTTATAAGAAAGATTTCTAAGTATGCAAATGTTAATGAAATTACATGGATTCCAAATCACATTTTGATTGTTCTCTGTTTCAAGTTAATAACTTAGAAACAGATTTTGATTGATTGGATTTTTTTAGCAAGTGTATGGGTTAAGAATATTTCATGTATTGTTGTGTATTGGAGATTTGTGTGTGTGTGTGTGTGTGTGTGTGTGTGTGTGTGTATGTGTGTGTGATAGCATTACATCCATTTAATTATGTTTATTCACACACTACGAATTTTGACAGGGATGAGTTGTTTTTACTTTTACTTGATGTGTGTTTATTGAGGTGGGAGCCCCCTTTTAAATTTGAAATTTAACGTTGCATAGTGTCAACTGCATAATCAAGATTTTTTCATAAATATATTGTTTAATTTTTTTTCTGTCAAATTATTAAATAAACGTTAGCCTTAGAAACTCTATTCATGTGTATGTCATTTATTTATGCATGCTGAGTATTACAAAGAAAGTGTCCATGAATCTGGTAATTTTATTTTCTTTACTTATAAATTGAACCTTGGGTATTTAAAAACACAACGCATAAATGTACTAGAAATCTTACAGGATTAAATCGCAAATTTGATGGAATGATTAATTGCTTGATGCAAATTGATTTGATAAGTGACTGTTATTGTTAACAATAGTAATCTAAATTTTGAACTAATGATCATTAGTAGTAATTACTGGTAACATAGTAATTATAAATAAATATTCCAAAATTAACAACATCACAATACGAGAAGCTCAAGGGGAAAATGTTCCAGTTGGTCGTAAATTGCATTTTTATTTCCTTAAGGTTAGATAAAAACACTGAAAATAAGATGTTATATTGCTTTACTGAGTGCATATATTATTGAAAGTAACAACGTAAAATGCAACACTTTGTTGAAAATGCCCAATTATATCCATTAATATCATAGTTCTTCAACCTAATTATATTGTTCCAGCAGTAACTGAACGTCTTTCTTTTCCATAAACTGTAAGTCTTTCCTTTCAGCAGCCTTTATTTTCCACCGAGTCAATTTGTTCACACAAACTCTGACTCTGTCAAACTTCATCAAGAAAGTCATCATGAAATGGATTAAACTGTAGCAAATGTTATCAATAATACCCATTTTAACTGGACATGGAAGACCAACTAATTCGTAGATGTAAGTCGCCAAAGCTGGCCATGTGTATAAAGGTACTACCATACTCATTGCTTCCGTTGAATTCTTTGCCAGGACAACTGAAATTGGATCTGATTTTTCTACCACTGGTTTGTATTCTTTATGAAGCATGCTTTCACAAGCTGTGAGAACTTGATTATAACTACCTTGGCACAGATTGTACTTGTCTTCTATTCCAAATAAGTAGCCAGTTGTTCGCCAGAAATGAAGAATTGCGTCGTAATCGTCATTGGTCCATCCATGTAGACCGACAAGTGATGGACACAGAACTATTGGTCCAACAAAAGCCCATTGACCAAGAACCATGTCCCACTGAGAAATATAGACGACGCCATCGTTTAGGGCAGCCATCTTCTTGCCAACTCCGGCATGCATCGATCTAACAATAGTCAAAGTTTGGTGTGCACTATCATTTACATCCCATACATCTCCTTCGTACCATTTTTGTACCCATTTAGTTACTTTTAAATTACGGTGTAAGAGCTTGTTCTTAGTGCTAGACTTTCCAGTGAACATAAAGGTCTTGGCGGCCTTTGAGAAATAGTAAGATAGAAGCACACCGCAAAAATGTGCAAAATTAAACCTGAAAAAATAAAAAATTTAAAATTAATCAAACAAATTTAAAGATATCATTAAACATAAACATAAAAAATTATGTTTTACATAGACATATGGGAATGCAAAATTAAAAAAAATAATGAATATGAACACTTTAAATCCAAAAGTATGTTATCAAAAAATATTTAGAATCAAAATAACGAAGCTGATAAACAAAATTGGTACATATGTTCGCGAGGCTCCTGTTGAACGAACTAAAAGTATACGGACCTGGGGAGAGCTAGCGCCGCCTTATATGGTTTCATCCCTAATCTTTTATTGTTTCTTGAATATCTCGAAAACTATTCAATTTTCAAATTACACGTGATATATCAAATTACTAATTAAAGAGAATGAAATTCCCTACAAATATCTATATATATAAAACGCTATTTTATGTGGCGCAAAAAAGAGGTTAACTTTGTTTTTGCTGATGGCATCGATCGGTTTGTTTACAAATCAAACCTCCATGTTAGGGTGGGCAGAAAAAAAACGAATTTTGGATTATGGGATTCGAATAGTGCGGGAAAGTTGCATTATCCCACAAATAGTAACTGCGCAAAGTTTAATTTTCATTGATTTATTTCTTTTGCCTCCTCAAGACGGCCAAATTTTCGAAAAACTGCCCAAAACGGCCATTTTTTGCTAAAAATATTAAAAAGTAGGAAAAGGTACAATCGTTTTCTAATAGTGGCAAATGGTCTAACAGTCCATCATAATTAACTGTAAAAATATTTAATTAGATCGGTTAATAACTTTTGGTCTTTTCAAGACGGCCAATGTTTTTCAAAAAACCGCAAAACATGATATTTTTATACGATAATTTTTTTTATTAATGCAAAAATACATTTAGTTAAGCACTTACATTGTTGATTGTTCATTATTCATTAATATATTATCAGCTGTTTAAAGCTTCATGCAGTAAATTACTTTATCTTGTAATTAGTCTTGTGCTCAAATGAAGGCATGCCCATGACACGATGGTATTCCTAATAAAATAATCCTTGTCGTGTGATGCACAAACAGTACTTGCTGCTTCAGTCACAAGTTTTACACAACTCTCTACCGATTGGGTGTGGTATGGAAATTTGTATATTTGTCGGTCCTTTATAGATGCATTCTCAGCAATAGATTTAGCTCTTCTACTGTAAGATCAGCTGTAATTGGTGGCTAAGTAACATCAATCTTAAACCAGTCAAACATGTCTATGTACAGATTGGATCTAAATTTTAGTTTGGGGACATGAAAGCGACGAGGTTTAACCGTGGAAGAAGATCCTCTTACCTTCCTAATCCGGCGAACAGCAAGTTCTCGAATGTGTCGTCTCTCGTCCGTCAACATGCTCGGCAGCAGATTTTGGCGATGTGCCATAAAAGCGTTGCGAAAAATTACAGGATCCACAAACTTTTTCAGATCGTCTGATAAATACCTCGAGTTTTTGATTACGTTCCACAGATGTTTTGATCCACTTGTACAGGAATGATTCATTTTGATACTGAACCATGCGATGCAGTATACCCGCATACTGTAGTACACTAGTTGAATCAGCTCGGAAGAAGGTTCTTCAGTCCCAACGTATAATCTTAAGATTCTGTTAGCAGTCGTCAACCATCTTGCGTGAGAATTGGGCCGGCCCTGAGGCACGTCGGACAGATCAGAAGAACAAACGCCGGTTAAAACAGCATAGGATATATCCAATACAAACTTCTGATCTTTGCTCAAATCTTTTGCCGTTAATAGAACTTACAATAAACTGGCTTGAAGTTTGCTGCTGGCAAGTTTTCACTGTTCACCAGACTTTTCCCAGTCCAGGAATATGTGCGGGAACCGGTTGTCTCACCTACCAGGTATTCAAATACATGTCTTAGAGGGAACTCGTTGAAATGTAAAAGACATACTAATAACTGTAAAGATTTCTTAAATTCTTCCTCAAAAAGCACAATGACACCGCATTTGGGCCCTATATTTACTATGGTGCCATCACATCCTACTGCTGTAATATTTTTAGCGTTAACTTTCTTTTTCATCAAACAGTTTGATATTTGTGCTGATACAAAGCGCCGAACCAGATGTAGGAGTTACGTGGACAAAATATAGCGATCCTGGTTCTATTACAATTGATAAATATTCCTCTACAATTTCTTTTCGGTAATATTTATTACATTCCTTTATTTGGCAAAGTGTCTTGTCTTTACGATTGTGGAAGAAAATTGCAATTGAATCATCTCTGGAAGTATGCCAATCTTCATTGCTGTGGAGCTGAAGTTCAGATATCTTCAACGATCTCTCCCTTTATTTTTATCCACCACATGAGATGTATCCACTTCAAATATAACACCAAAGTCTTTCAAAATCACTTAAGTTAGAGAAGCAGCTACTCTATCGGAAACATTATACCTATTGCAGACCGTAGCAGTTGCAGGAAGACGAGTTCTCATCTGAGAACTGCAAAGTCCAGTATTGCCGCGAATGATACAATAGTTGCATTGTGAAAAGGAAACGGAGTCCAGTGTTGCCTGCGGTTCATTTTAAAGCAATATTTTTAAACATACGTCCAATAAAATGTATATCCGCGATTAAATTATTAAATAAATAAGTATCACACAAAAGCATTTTTTTTAACTTAAAAAAATTTAACTGTCTTGAGGAGGCAAAAGTTACTAACCGATCTGGTTAAATTTTTTACAGTTAATTATGCTGGAGTGGTAGACCATTTTCCTGCGATTAGAAAACGATTGTACGCGTTTTCCTTATTATTATTATTTTTTGAAAAAAATGGCAGTTCTTGGCAATTTTCTGAAATTTGGTCGTCATGAGGAGGCAGAAGATATAAATCAATGAAAATTAAATTTTTCGCTTTTACTATTGGCGGAATTATGCAAATTTCCCGCGCTATTAGAATTCCATAATTGAAAATTCGAATTTTTAGGCCCCCCCTTCCACACAGAGCAAAACTTCCCGAGGACGTACGAAATACCTCCACTCCTCCTTAAACCCTCCCGGGAGAAAAGGGAGCTTTCATGCTCATTGCCACTATGCTTGGGGCGGGAGACTGGCAACGTACTTAGTGGAATTTATGATCGATGTGCTTAGAAGGAGGCTTTAACCCTCTGAGCGTTTCACACGTATTTCTACGTCGACCTTGGACTATCCCATAAGCGGATAACTCGCATTTCAACGTGTGGTCAGAGACACGCCGAAATCGGTCAGCCCGGAAATTTACGTCTCTCGTGAACTGTCTCTAAAGCGCGATAAACGTATTTTTCCGAATTTCTTCCCCCTTCCGTGGTTTGACATTTTGATTGATTAGCTGGGTAGGGTAGCGGTCGACACAATGAGTGCTGATAAGAATGTACTTACTGCAAATTAGAGATACCACAGGATCCAAGACCCCACACCCCCTTTGGCTTGGAGCATTTTAACGCTATCTTCATTGAGGTCTTCTTTCAGAAAGAAGGTCAGTTTTGGATTTTTTTTTCTAGTTGTGTGTGTCCGAATTTGGATTCTGTATAAGTTCGGTTTAATATTTGTCAGCCTGGATTGAAATTGTATTATGTTTCAAGTGTTTTCCCTGTAATACACTTATGTTATAAAAGATTTTATTTCAATGCATCAATGTTTTAATCGAATTGTTAAGTAAAATAGATTTTGTTGCCCAATCTCTTTCAATACCCCATTCAAGCATAGAAAAATTTGAGAAGCCGGGGGTGATAAGAAAAGAGGGGGGTTGCTTATTTCGTTATATAACATTGAATTGAAAAAAAATAACTAAGGTTTAGGTGTGATTTTTTAAAACTATAGCAGTTTTTTTTCTAGATGAGTTTTCTATATTACACTACTTAGAATTTCTTTTAAATTCATCAAAATGAAATAAATTCCGAAAAAAACAATTATTTTTTCAAATAATTATTATTCAATTTATTTTTTGCTCACATTGAGCAAACATTGAAACAAATGTTAAAGAAAAGGGATGAAAATTTTATTTTTTATGTTTTAAAATATTGTATTTTTGTTAGAGAAAATTTTGGTTTACATGGAAACGTAAAGAATAATATCAACTAAATTTAACGTTTGAGTGATCTTAACAGACTTTTAGTTATTTTATTAAGAGTCTGATAACATCTGCAGTTTAAGTTTATTTCAATAGTCAGTGAAAATGTTTATTTCTTTTTTAAAATGTAAGAACACAAAACCATTTCTAAGAAAATATCAATGCTTATTTCAATGATACTGTATTTATGCACTAGTTCCTTGAGCGTTATAGTTTTGCTGATATGCATTCTTCATTAAATGATCAAATCTAAATGCCTGAATTGCATTGCTTTTGGTAACTCTTATACCAATTGCGAGCTGAATTTTAATAAATCCTATGAGACAAGAATCCACTAATATGTGTTACAAACCTGTGATGCATCCCGACACGTTATTAACGAGTTTGAAGACAGTACTTCTAATAATAATAGTAGTCTCAGGCATTGAATTATTTCCAAACTCCACCGTCACATGCTAGACAGTGTGTTTTATCACAATATCTTGTGTGTGTGCTGTGATTTGTAAAGTATAATTTTTTTAAATAAAATTCTGATTTATATACAGGTCTTTATTTTCATTCTGAACTTTAATGGATAATAATGAGACTCTTATTTATTTTCCAAGCTGTAT
>BGPR01001603.1:149363-193393 GCA_013235015.1 Araneus ventricosus | reverse complement strand
AGAAGAATATTTAAAATGCTAGTTCATTTTTATAAGTAGCTACATCTATGCAAGAAGCTTCAAATATATATATTTGAAGCTTCTTAATGACTTTTTAGTATAGGATTTAATTCTTGATATGTTTTGTTTACTTTATTTCTGTATGATTATATACTAGTTATATTTGGATTTATATTATATATATGAAAAATCTTTTGAATACTTACTCAGAAACACATCATTATATATAAAAGAATAATAATATTCTTTTGCTAATACTTTACAACAGTATTATATAGATATTTTTATAGTAAACTAATGTTATTTGAAAATGACTGTAATTTTATTTATGAATGAATACTTGTAAGTAAAATTTAGAAATAATTTTTGATATTATATAATGTTAGGAAAATATCAGTTATGGTTATTATGTATAAATGTTGATTCTAAACAAGCTGGTCTTCATTCAGGTAATTCAACAAGCATATTGAAGTTGCTAAATCTTCTTATTAGTATTCTGACAGTTTAAAAATCACTATTGTATAAATAGTGAAAACCTTGAGAAGTTTAATAATCAATCAAATATCTATGAAATCCTTAATATCCACATTTCAGTATAATGTTTCTTTAAAAGTAATTAACACGAATAAATATTATTGTTTGTTTTAACTCAACAAAAATGCTGTTTATTCATTTCAGACACAAATAAATATACAATAAAAAACTATATAAATTATGAATACTTGGCAAGGACTAACACTGTTGATTATTTTTGTTGCAGAAATATGTAAGAAACTATGTATGGATGTACTAAAAGGTTAGAACAAAATTTTATTGAATACCATTTAAGTAAATAAAATAAAGCAACTTTCAGTAAAGAAAGCTTACTTCAACTTTGTATAAAGGTGATAGGAAATAGTTTAAAAGTGACATTTGAATTTGAGTGAAAGTTTAACTTCCAAACAGTGACAGAAGGCTTTATTGTTGACAGTTTATGGGCATTTCCTTCATTTAAATTATAAAAATTAGGTTTTTGTTAGATACTAATCAACAACCAGCAGCAAACTCAAACGTAAACAAAGCATATTCTGCGAACCAGTTGCCGCTTTCCAATTGGTCGGAAGAACCGCACAATTCGGCTGCAGTTGAAATATATTTTGATGTTTTATAATTTAAATTGCATCTGTTCATTGTAGAACATTGCATTTTTAATAAATATTTAATGTTTTCTGTCTTGTTATTGAATGCTCAAGTTTCCCCGCTACTTAATAATAATTTTGCATTTTCTAGCTTAGTTAGCTGCCCATGTCCTGCGGCCTATTACTTGAGGGCATTGAACCCAGGGGTGCCTGTGAACTTCGGAGCGGACCGGCCACCGCAAGCTACAGAGAAAAAGAATCAGAGGTCTCACTCCGGGGTTTATTTCAGCGCTCCCAGTGGAATCCAAGAGACTTAGCCACTTTAAATACCGCCTCCGTTTCAAACGGAACACCAAGGTCGCCGCCATGTTTGTTGTGTTGTTCGATGTCGATCTTGTATGGACAGGTAAGTTTAATACGTGTTTCCTAACTTATATCTAAGTCGATTGAAGTTAATCAGAAGCTTGTAACATTCACTTTTATAAATAAAATAATGTAGTTTAGGTTTTTTTCTTGTGCTATTTCTGCTGACTAAAACTTCTCATCCTAATGGAATAATACTGTTAACGCCGTATGCAATATAGGAAAAATGCATTCCTGTATTTTTATAGATTTATTTCTTAATAATATGACCTGAGAATAAATATAACCTTAAAAGATATCACTTGCTTTTACTATTACTGTGAAAACATTTATTGTTAACTGTTATAATAATTTCCACGAGCTATAACTCTTTTATCAGTAAAGTTGAAATTATATTTGAGGTCCTATGTTAATAGAAATACCGCTATATATTATAAATTATATATGCAATAATGCATTCATAACTATATTGTAGATATTAAGATAAAGCTTTCTAGCATCTTTAGATTATTTTGATTTTGAGGAGTTGCTTTGTATTATGGAACAGTTTGAAAATTGTTGTTATTTTTGCTGAAAGTTAAAGTAATTTTGGGTTGTGTATTAAGCGTTCTAATTTTAAAATGGTCTGATGTGAAACGCTATTAAATAAAAGAACTCAAAAAGAAACTTTGTAATCTAGTTAATGTTAACTAATTTATTATCTTACAATATGTATATATTATATTATTATTCATATTACAATTTTACATCCATTTATTTGCTGCTATAAGTATGTGTACATTATAAATAAATCAGTTAACTGTATATAACATCTTTTTCTTTGCAAATTTAAATTCTATTTTAAGAATATATTTCTGATTCTTATTAATTTTTATTAATAGTGTAGAGATTTTCCAGATAAAAAGTAAACTTTGAATGCTCTTTTGTATAAATAAAATAAAGCTTTTGCTTTTCTGAAAGCTTTTCTGATAAGCATATTAGGTAATACTTTATTTAGAGTCTCAAAATATTTTGATCTATTTTAATTATCACAATTTGACGTAAAAAGTTAATTTTATTGTTAATGACTTAGAATTCTAATTATTAGTCCTGGTTACAGACCCTCTGAAGTGAATATTTTATTAATAGTAATGCATAAGAATTTAGTAGTGTTTTTAATATAAGGAAATTTATGTTATAGAAATGGATTCTGGTGGAATTTTGTTTGTCCTTTCAGGAACTTTGAGATTTTTACAGTTGCAGATTCTACAGGATAACTAAGAAGATAAAAGAGGAATAGTATCTACGTGTAATATAATTCATAGAATAAAAAGGAACTTTTCGAATAATGGGAAGAAAGTGTTACTCTGTGATTTGAAAATTTGATAGAATTCAGTCTTACAAGATCACTACCATATGTCTTAGCGCAGCATAGTCAAAGCTTGCTCTTGCGCCATCAAAATCCAAACTCCACTCCTTACAAGTTTAGTTCATAAATGAAGTTTATAATTGCATTTATGTTAAGAAGAACTAATTTATATTATATCTATTGATTTATATTTACCTCGAATGATTCTGTTGATCATAGTTTCAGTAGATGCTTTAGCAATGCAGCAATTTTCTACTGTATTTCAGAAAATAAATTTTTGATCTTCTTTGTGTACTCTGATAATGAGTCTTCTTCAAACTTATGATTACACCTTTAATACTGTCATATTATATGTTGAAAAATTGCTTTTTTTGCATTTGTTTCTGGAAGGTCATCATCTTTAAAAAACGTTAGAATGATGATACATACACCCTAACTAACTTCAGTTCCTTTGATTAAAAGAAATTATGTCATAAGCTCTGGAGACTGTGAGAAAAATATTTTATCTTATATTTCAGGTTATTCTGCTTAAAAAAATTTGTTATCATGAATGTTAACATAGAATGCAAAATGTTACTCATAAATGATTCTAAAACTTTAGATAATCATAGAGGTTTTTTATCATTATTTTCTAAAGAATATGATGCTAGTAAATTTGATTATAGTAAAATGTATTTGTATAGTTAGTATTTTAATGTATTTATAATAGTTAGTAATTTAAATGTTAAATATTTTTAATCAACTAGATGACAAAAAGCAAGGATAACTTTTTAAAAATTTCCTCTTTTGTCACACTAAACATTAAGCTCAGTATCAAAATTATGAACAACAATGGAAAATCAACATAAGTTTCAAAAAGAATTGAATTATGTTCTGCATTTGTAATTTTTTATTTTTATGATATTTTTTTAAATGTTTAAGCTGATAAATATTTTTCCAAGGAAGAAAAATTCTGCCTATAATATTTAATCAGAAATTATAATATCAAGTTGAACCTTTTCCTATGCTGGGCAGAATGGGCGAAGTTTGTCAGGAGTTTTAACTCATGGTAGGAGCCAGTCTAGGCATGAAGGAGCATTCTGTTATGACCCCCCACCCCAACTATTGATTTTTTTTAAAACTACATTCCCTTATATTGAACAGTGTGATAGTGTTGAAGAATCAGGATTGTTTCAGGATATTTTGCTAAAAATATTTGTTGCTTTATGAATGTCAAAAGTTAATGGTAGATGATGCTAAAATTTTAGAAAATCATACAGTTTTTTTTGGGGATTTTAAAGATCATGATATCAGTAAATTATTTGACTTAAAGTAGCCAACAAATAATTTGTTTCAATATTTTGGCAATTAACGTGAATGTTTTTGTCTAATTTTAATTTATGTTTCCAAAGAAATAGTATCACCAAAAAATTCAACTTTGTCTTAAACAAAGTAAATATAGTTTTTTAATGATCGCCTGGAACACAAAGAGGAAGCACAATGTTTTCTTATTTCCTCTTTAGAACCAACCTTATGAACCATGATTTCAAATCCGACATATTTTTGATGATTTTATTATATTTCAGCTTGCAAATGTTTTTGAAAAAAAGTGTATGTGTTGTTTAATCACATAATTTCATAATGGTACACTTACCAATGCTAGGTAGAATGATGAAGTGCATTGGGAATTTAACTCATGATAGGGCCACCATAGGTGCTAAGTTCATTCAATTAAAATCTAGCCATTGGTTTTTTTATAACACTTTCTTATATTGAATATTTTTAAACTGTATATAACTATTAACTCTGGTTTCTAGGCACTATTTGCTAGAAATGTTATGTTTTGTAACTTATTATGCTTGTTCAATAAAATGTGTCATTGTTTTAAGTATTTTGTATTTATTATAGCATCTTGTTACATAACCATATAAAGGTATTTAATTTTTTGTGGGAGGAGGTTGGAAAAATTCTGAAAATTTAACTTCACAAATACATTTTCTCTGTGGAAATTACATTCTACCAATATTTGTATATTGTCAATACTCGTATCTTGAAAAGGAATTGATGTGTATTTATTTAAAACTATTTTAAAATATTCTGATAGAGATACTATAATATTAACTAAAGCGACAAATATAATTTCTTGCAGAGTTTAAAAAAATAAAAGTGAATTAATTTCCTATATTCTATCAATTTTAGTATCTTGAATAATATTGAATGTGAATTCATTAAAAATTAATTTATTGTTGAAGTTTAAACATATTCCGAAAGAGGTAGTATATTGATAACACATTAAAAAATTTCTAGGTTAAAAAAATTCACAAATGAATTTTCTTTATGGAAATTACATTTCATTAGTTTTTAAATCTTGACCAAGAATGAATGTGCATTTATTAAAAATTAATTTATTGTTGAAGTTTCAAAATATTTTGAAAGAAATAGTATAATATTAACTAAAGCAACAAATTTAATTTCCTGTAGAGTGTAAGAAAGTCACAAGTGAATTTCTTTTATGGAAATTACATTTTATTAATTTTTGTGTCTTCAATAATATTGAATGTGAATTTATGAAAAATTAATTTGTCTTCGAAGTTTTAACATGTTCTGAAAGTGATAATATAATATCTAAATCAATAAAAATTAATTTCCTATTGGTTTAAAAAGTTTATGATCTGAAAGATCTTTTTTTCAAAAAGGATAAATGAAATTAATAATATAAAAAAAACTTTAATCTTCTTAAATTATACATTCACTCGTTATAAATGTTTTGTACCCTAGAAAACAGGCAAATAAATTTTTTAATGTTTTGAATGATATTTCCAAATTTTATTTTAATTTCTGTATTAAAGAAAAAGCTAATTTAGTGAGAGATTTAAAATAATTATATAAATAATAAATGACATTATTATTAGAACAATAACATTTTTAAATTAGCAATATATAAAAAAATAGCTATTCATAAATTTAATAATCGTCGAGAAACGAGTTGAAAATTCAATAAAAACCTAATTATTGTTTACATCGTTGTCATGACGATAGGAATTGGTTTTGTCTCCATTTGAGTCACGGTGACATCACAGAGATGACGTATACCGGTTAGTTCGTTTGGAGCCCACCAGTGGCGTACTGTTTATGTGAAGCGCAATGTTAACAAAGTTGCCATTAGGGTCTATGGGAGTGAGATCTCTGATTCTTCTTCTCTGTGTCGCAAGCACAGGGGACAGAGAGATTTTGGGGAGAGAAAGGAGCGAGGTGGGATTTCGGTTGCTCTGCGCGATAGCTGCTTTGGGTATTCTATTTCTCGCTGAGGAGATTGAACTACCTGCAATATATGTGTTTCTCATTGAGGAGAGTGAGAGACCGTTTGTGAAAGGTTGAATAACATTGGTGGAGGCTTCAATAAAGTATTTGACTTGCGATCCAATTTCTTTCACTTTAAAACGAACCATCGAATATCACATTGGCGCAGTCTTCAGGACTGTCACTGAAAGAACTGGGTTTTTTGCTTCTCCCCTATCACCGTACGATAAGAGCGAATTCCTCAAGTGGTTTAGAAGTTGCGCTTCCGAACTGATCATGGCGTTCCTCTATAAAGCAAAGAACAATTATGCCGTAACTGAAGAATTAGGGATAGAAGTAGAAAATGATTTAGCTGCAAATAATTAAGGCAATTATGGCGAGCGAACATTTTGAAGAACAGGTTGTTTCAAATATGCTGGAAGAGGAGGAAGTAAAAAGTAAAGAGGAAATTAAAGATAAGTGAAGAAGAGAGCAGATAGAATTCGAACTACAGAAGCTGCGATTAGAAAACGAAAGATATAGAAGTGAGAGCGATTGTGTAGTGACTGCTGAGTGTAGTGCAAAACCGAAGATCGATTTGCACAACATTTTACAAAAGTTGGATCCGAGATCTAATGATATAAGCCTGTATCTTATCCTTTTAGAGAGACAGGCAAAAAGAGCAGAGATTCAGAAAAAACATTGGGTTTCATATTTAATTGGATTGTTACCAAGTGAAATGTCACAGATAATCGCGAGAGAAGATGAGGAAGTAACTGAAGATTACGAGAAAATAAAGGCCCTGCTATTGAAGAGATACAAGTTGACACCGGAAAGGTTTCGACAGCTGTTTGTGAATCACAATAAGTCACCAGAAAATACGTGGACCGACTTCGTGTACGAGGTGAAGAATTACTTCCATGAATGGTTTCGTGGATCAAACGTAAAAACCTTTGAAGAATTATCCAACTTGATCATCACAGAGCAGATTAAAAAAAGTGTCGGCTGAGATTTACGACCATTTTCTAGATGAATGATCGCAGTTGAAAATCCCCGAAGAGTTTTCCAACAAGTTGGATGATTTCGAAATTGTTCGAGTGGATATAAAGATGGAAACTTCTTGGAGAGATCAGCCAGGGGAACGTTTTACTTATGACTGCGAGGAGAAGAGAAATACGACAAATTGCAAGTTTCGCTCGTCCCCGGTAAAATAAGAAAAATACCGGGCACCTAGAAAAGAACAATACAGCACAAGGATTAACACGCGTAAAGACTGTTACGTCTGTGGATTATCCCATCTGTCAAGAGATTGCCCAGATACGTATCATGTATCAACACCGAATAAAAAAGAACTAAACCAAGACAATGATGTCCCAACAGCGGAAATACAATCGTACCGTTTGAAACCAGAGAAGTCTTTTCATTTACTTTCAAATATGCTCATTATTGCACTACAGTATGTCACCACCGTAGTAGGCGAAAAAGAAGTAAAAACTCTGATCGATTCAGGAGAACAGATACCTGTCATCAACGGAAAATTCTTATCACAGGGAAAAATAACTACAGGTAAAATTATACTTACCAGCGCTTTTGGAGAGAGAATTGAAGACGGGTTGGCAAAATTCCTAGTCTGAGTGAAGAGTGAGCATAAAGACAAGTCTTATCGCCCCATTGAGATACTTGCAGCAGTGTCCAGTAGAATTCAAGAGCACTTGATTATCCCAACGAATATTTATCAACTTCTCAAGAGCTCCAGAAAAGTTGGTGGGAAAAGGAAAACAGAATTATTACAGCCAATGTTAGCCATACAAAGCACGAATGGAGAACTAAGCGTATAACGAAACGGGGGTTTCGGAGAATTAAAGAAGGAAATAGAGAGGCTGAGGGAAGACTTGGAAAGACTACGGCGGCAAAGAATACCGTCCGAAAATGAGGCAGTGAGCACTGAAAAGGGGTCAGAGGACATTGAATCGGAGCAACCTGCTAAACAACCTCAATGTTGTATAACCGAGATTCCACTAAAAGTCACAGCGTATGGATTTGCCGATAGTGAAAATAAAGGAATAAAGGTGGACATTCAAATACTTGTGTAAGTGACGATGAACTTTCTAACGACAAAATCATTGGTAAACTGACATCAGCATGGATGCAGTCCAGTTCGACGAGTCTACTGGGCCTTTCGATGGAGGGAAGCAGGACATATCAAGATCAAACTGCATAACTGTGCAGCAAACTGTGAGCAAAGTTAAAATTTTTCTTTTAGGTATCAAAGTTATCCGGAAATGTAGGGAGTTATCTATGCATCTGTATTATAGAAATTATCACATTTGTGTATATGTATATGTGCTTTTTCATTTTTTTATATATAATTTACTGTACAACTGCTTTAGAAAGTTTTTTTCGTGCATATCGTAGTTGGGTACATTGATTAATTAATATTTGACAATGAAGTTCTATATATAGTTTTCTTACTTTACTCTTTAATCTTAAAATATGCAAGTGCTTGATGTGTAAATATTGTTCAAAAGTTTATGTGTATTAATGGGCACAGTTAGTCCAGGCGTCAAAGTATTTAAGTTATTTGAACGGCATTCTGTAAATTGAGTTTGAGATTGTTTGAATGCCCATTTATTTAATACCAAATTTATTTCAGCTGTGAACAGCGTAACAACAATATTCATGAGAGATTATTATAAATTTGTGTAAGTTATGGTTTAGTTACAGGTTCCGGAAATGTAAGACCAGACTAGTATAAGCACTTTATTATACTGTGAAGAATAATTGTTTTATGTTCGGTATACTATTTAGCCAAGGAACGCAAGCCTGTTTCAATCCTTTGTATATTATATGTAATATAGGAAATATAGCTTCCTTCACACATAATTTTGAATGTATTTATCGTATTTAACCTGTTCATTAAGGCAACTTGGAATTCTATATTAATAATGGTAGAGTGTTTTATGTGTCTATGGCCGTGGATGAATGAAGAAGTTTCCTGACTCCAATTAGTATTATATCCTCCGACCATAAACATATTACAAAACGTCAAACTCTAACGCTTTGCTAAAATAAAATAACGCAATGAAAGAAACTATAAAAAAGGTTTAAGGCAATTTATTTCACAAAACACAACAATATATATCAATGGCAAAAGACTGTTGCCATATCGTAGAGCAGAACTAAAACAAAACAGAACAGCTAAAAATGCAAATTACAAAAGGCTATAGCACAAAATTACAATAGAAGTTCGAAGATCTTTATCGGGTTCGAAGTAGTAGATCGGGCTCTAACATGATACAGTTCTCACTGCGCCACAGTAGTCCCCCGAGTCTGAAGAACGATACTTTAAAGGCTGGAGAAAACGAACTTTACGTCCAAATCTTGTGGTGTACGTAGAACTGCTAGCTGGAAGAGATGCACTCGCTGTAATGGATGCACTAGGTTTATTCGCTGAAATGGATGCACTGGACTTCCGTGTGGATACTGATGCACCGGGCTCCTTGAAACCTTACCGGGTATTAGCCTGTTGATGGAGATCCAGATGGATTTATCTTTAACCTGTATCTTATAAACTTTCTCCTTTATCTGGAGCACTTGAAAGGGTCCATCATAAGGCTGTTGGAGTGGAAGGCGCACCGCGTCTCGACGGATGACCACATGAGAACAGTTGACGAGCTCTTTGTATACAAAACTTAGGGCTGAAGAATGGGATGATGCTGCCACAGGTCTGAGGTCTCTGAAGTATTGTCGCAATAAATCCTGAAATTCTGATGGTTCAGTTTTCACAATATTATCCTGTAAAAATTGGCCGGGGAATCACAAATTAGACCCGTAAACAAGCTTAGCTGAAGAAGCATTGATATCTTCTTTAAATGCTGTACGGATACCTAGCATATTGTCGGTACCCAAAGTTGGTTTGTTGTACCCAAAGTTCTGTTGAACCTAAGCGGCACATCAAAGAAGCTTTAAATTAGCGGTGAAAGCGTTCTACCATGCCATTTGCGGCAGGATTATACGCAGCGGTTCGAATTTTAGAAATGCCTAAATATTTGGTAAGGGAATGGAAAATGTCACTCTCAAAGTTCCTGTCCTGGTCAGTAGTTATGACTTCTGGGACTCCAAAGTGTGAAATCCAACCAGAGTAGTAAATCTCTGCAAATGTGTTAGCCGTTTGATCAATCATAGGAAACGCCTCTGGCCAACGGGTAAATCGATCCACCGCCAGACAGTACCTATAGCTTTCAGAAGGGGGTAAGGGACCGACAACATCCAAATGGATATGACTAAATCTTGCGGAAGGTAATGAAAAGTCACCTTTTGGAGATTTAACGTGACGACTGACTTTGGACTTCTGGCAAGGGGTGCACCGTTTGCAAAATTCCGTGCAATCCTTTTTCAAAGATGTCCATATGAATCGTTGTTTCACAGCATTAGCTGTGGCTTTTGCTCCAGAATGAGCCAATGAATGAATCGCATTATAGTGGTCCGAAAAGCTTTCGGGACATAAGGGCGAATGTTTCCTGTTGAAACGTCGCAATATAATGGAGTACCATGAGGTTCTAAAGAAATAGTTTTAAAAACTAAATTAGAATCTGCACCTTGCAAAGTTGAAAGTTCCTCGTCATCAACCTGTGCTCGTGCTAGCTCCTCTTAATCAACCTCAGATGGAATGCCGATTTCTTCAATACGAGAAAGTGCAGCAGCTACTGTGTTTTGAATACCAGAAATGTATCTGATGTCTGTGTTAAACTGAGAATTAAATTGAAGATGGCGTTACTGTCGAGGTGATGTCTTTTCACCCGTTTGCTGAAAAGCAAATGTTAGGGGTTTGTGGTCTGTGTAAATAATGAAATCACGACCCTCTAGGATATGCCTAAAATGCTTGCCAGAAGAGTAAACAGCAAGTAATTCGAGATCATACGTACTATATCGAGATTCTGCAGGGGTTAATTTCCGAGAGAAAAATGCAAGTGGCTGTATTTTTTTCAAATATGTTTGTTGTAACGTTCCTGCTGTACCCGTATTAGATGCGTCGACTGCAAGTGAAAGTTTGGCTTCCGAATTTGGATGAGCCAAAAGAGCTGCTTGAGCAATCGAGTTTTTGCAGGTCTGAAAAGCTTGAACAGCAGCTTCACTCCAATCAATGGTAGTTTTGTCGCGCTTCTTTTTACCCTTAACAAGGTCATAAAGGATGCGCTGCATTTCCACGGCATTGGGAATGAATCCGCGGTAAAAATTAAGCATAGCGAGAGAACGTATTAAAGCGCTTACATCTTGTGGTTGCGGGTAATTAACCAGGGCTTCAACCTTTTATTTCGAAGGTGAAATGCCATCCTTAGAAACCTCACAACCAAGAAAGGGAAGTTTATCAGCTGCAAAAATGCATTTTTCGATATTTAGCACTAAACCTTTTTCATTTAACCTTTGGAAGACCCGTTCCAAATCCATATAATGGGATACATGGTCAATAGAAGCTATCAAAATGTCATCCAAATAGGCAAAACAATTTAAATCCCGCAATATATCGTCCAAAAATCTTTGAAAAGTTTGTGCGGCGTTTCGCAAACCAAAAGGCATATAAAGAAATTCGTATAAACCACATGGAATAATTTGCGCAGTTTTTTGAATGTCCTCGGGTTCGACTACAGGGATTTGATAATACGCGCGTTTTAAGTCTAATTTAGAAAACACTGTTTTACCGTATAATTCAGATGCGAAATCTTGAATATGAGGCAAGGGATATCTATCCGGTTCTGTTACAGCATTAAGACGACGATAGTCTCCACAAATTCTCCATTCTGTCTTTTTGGGTACCAAGTAAATAGGACTAGCCCAAGGGCTTTTTTAGGGACGACAAATACCCTGAGCGACCAAATTTTTAAACTCTGTTTTCACAGCTTTCAGCTTCTCTGAAGTTAATCTCCTAATGCGTGAAAAAACTGGCGGTCCTTTAGTAATTATGCAGTGTGTAGTTCCATGGGATTTTGGTACAATGTTCAGAGAAGGATTTTGTGTATCTCAAGATAAAACGGTTATACCCAGTGATGAGCCAGAAGATAAATGTCCACGAGTTGTTCGATTACGCTCAACATCAATCAACTTTTTTTCTTAATGTCTACCAGTAGACCGTACCATTAAAGGAAATCAGCTCCTAGAATAGGATGGGAAACATCTGACACAATAAATTTCCAATTAAATAAACGACCAAAACCAAAGTCGAGACATTTATTTTTGATACCAAATGTGTATATAGAAGAACCATTTGCTGCAATAAGTTTTAACGTTGAAAGATGGCACGTGTCAGAACGATTGGCATGAAAAACTGAATCAGAGGCTCCGCTATCAATTAAATATCGAATACCAGATTTGGCATCCTGAACGAATAAGCGACTAGACTCTCTGCCCTTATCAGCCGTCGCTTCAACTGACAGGCTTACTTGTTTTCCGAAAAGCCATAGAGTGGAACGCACTTGTGTGCCTACTTACCAAACTTCAAATGGTACCAACAAAATGAACGGTTACGAGAAGAGAAACGGGTTCGATACCTGCGATGAGGGGATGTATTACGAAAACGTTTGTAATTGGATTGAAACTGTTGAACAGCAGAAGTTAACTCTGAAATTTGAACCTCTAATCTATTCAAATGTGCCGATTCAACTTCAACCGTGTTTACACATGTCCTTACACCAGATACTTCTGCGATTTTATCAGCTGTGAGTGCGAGACTCGCAAGTTTGTCTGTGCTAGCCGATAAGATTTGCTGGGTTGATAATGGAAGACGTTGGAACCAATGCATTCTCATAACAGATTCCTCAATTTTACCCAAAGACAAATCTTGCATCTCGTGCAGAAACAGAGAGGTTTTTTTCTATCACCTAATTGTATATCGGAGAGCAAATTCCGTAAACGTACGGATTCAGAGTCAGCTAGATAAGTTATCAGACAATTTTTTAATTGTGTATACGGGTTATCATTGGGCCTGCATCTAACTAAATCAGAAACATAACTCAATATATCCTCTTCCAGAATAGCTACCACATGATGGAATTTAGTTTCCTCTTGACTAATACCAGAAATCAAACACTGGGATTCTATTTGACTAAACCATAATTCTACGTTATTACGCTACAAAGGAGGGGGTTTAAAAGCGACCCGAACAATTTCAGCAGAGATGGAAGGTTTAGTATCAGACTCACCATTGTCGTTCGGTGGCCCCATCTTTCAAAACAAACGACCAAGAGCACAAGCCGATGGCAAAGAAATCTAAACTTTAGTTTTCCAGAACATTTTATTCAGCTGACAAGAAGGAACTAAACTAAAATTCCGAGGTCACCACTTTATGGCCGTGGATGAATGAAGAAGTTTCCTGACTCCAATTAGTATTATATCCTCCGACCATAAACATATTCCAAAACGTTAAACTCTAACGCTTTGCTAAAATAAAAATAACGCAATGGAAGAAACTATAAGAAAGTTTTAAGGCAATTTATTTCACAAAACACAACAATATATATCAATGGCAGAAGACTGTTTCCATATCGTAGAACAGAACTAAAACAAAACAGAACAACTAAAAATGAAAATTACAAAAGGCTCTAGCACAAAATTACAATAGAAGTTCGAAGATCTTAATCGGGTTCGAAGTAGTAGATCGGGCTCTAACATGATACAGTTCTCACTGCGCCACATGTCTATTTAATATATTGTGTGGAATTGCTTGCTATTGTTCTGTGAAGTGTAATTCGTTCTGTATCCCCAAAGACGAATTCAGCTCTGTGTTGCCTGAAAACAGTGCAACACAAGTCTTGCGGGGAGGGTGTAGTACTTCGGGGCTCCAGATCGCTTAACTTAGCCGTTATTGCGCAGAGCTTGGCGACATTTCTTTTAAGGCCGATAGGGGGCATTATTTGAGGGCATTGAACCCAGGGGTGCCTGAGAACTTCGGAGCGGATCGGCCACCGCAAGCGAGGGACAGAGAGATTTTGGGGAGAAAAAGGAGCGAGGTGCGATTTCGGTTGCTCTGCGCGATAGCTGCTTTGGGTATTCTATTTCTTTCTGAGGAGAGTTAACGAACCATTTTAAAACGAACCATCGAACATCACAGTTATGTTTGATGTGCATATTAATTAGATGGATTTTCGAAAACACAGCGCAAATATTCGGGCGGATCGAAAGATTTTCTTAAAAATTTTCCGCATGGTGTTTTGCTTATAAGATGCAGAGTTTTCAACCAGATTGTACAAAACTTACAGAGTACTTGACAATATGTAACAGAAGCATTGTATTAAAATTTTGAATATTACAGGAAATATGAGCACTTGTAGTTAATATTTTTTTACTGCGCATGTGCGACACGTAGCGTAATTTTTCTTCCATAACTTCAGAGCAAGATATATAGGACAACTGATAAAAAAAATTCCAGTTCAATACCTTTAGTATTCAGAAAGATTTCTGCATTGAGACCTAGCGAATTTCGGTGCTCTCTAAGAGAAACTAAATGATGAGGGTTCTTACAAAAACTGATATTTTTTAACCTTGAATTTTCGAACGGTAATATTGAATTTTATGAAAGTTTAATATCCTGAATACTCATGTATACTTATAAGTTAAATACATAATTTAAATTACAGTATGCCGATTACCATTGTATTGCGAACCATTGTATTGCTATTAAGTGCAATGTTTTCGAAATTTTAAAAGGTTTCTTAGCTTCGTCAACCAGTGTAGTTTAAGTATATACTTTCTAATCTGAGTAAAGGCCCACATTGGGATTGCTGGAAATGAGAAAGCTGATTATCTTGCCAAAGAAGCAACTAAAAAAAAGAAGTGGATTTCAATGTATCCCAAAGTCATGGATTAAGTCAAGGCTTAAAGAAGTGGCTCTTCAAAATTGGCAAGAAAGATGGAAAACCTCATTTGCAAGCTAGGTACACTTTTACGCTTATGCCCAAAATAGACCTCAAGAGATGAATGGATGATTTTCACCTAAACAAACTATGCAGGGTGACCCAAAAAGGTGGAACAAGCGATTATTTCCTTAAATATTGCTGCTAGACATGTACTTCCAATCACAAAGTTTCATCAAATAAGTTTAGAAATTGTATGAAAATACTTTGAAATTCAAGGCGATTGATAATAAAATGTTACAAAAATTAAATTTTTATATGGCCCCCGTAGAGCAAAAATGTGAATTAGTAAAATGATTTTTTTACAATCATCTATTCACATACAAAGTTGCTGGCTTTTATCTGCTGAAATATAACAAGGCAAAGTTATTGACTAGGGCCACATTTCCATACCTGCTGTTTAATCTAGTCTTAACCTAACACAACCAATGAAAGATAAAGCGAAGAAAAGCAAATTAAGATCGCGAATGCTAACTTTGGATCAGATTGAAGGGGGAAAAAGAACATTAATTGGCCTAGTGCCAAACAGGAACATTAGAAAATCAAGTTCTAGCTAAGTTCAAAGACAGAAATCTATTAGCATTCGCCCATGATGTCATGTCATTAGTTGCACGAAATCAGCAAATTTTGGCGCATTCCAAAACTATTTGATGCTTAGTCCCATCCTATGTCTGTCTTGCTTTTCATTCATTTTCTCTGTTCTTTTCTCGTTTCTATCTTTTTCTCGTTGATAATCGATTTTTAAAAGTGTACAAGTAATCAAATAAGAATAAAATCGAAAATACGAATTTTAAAAATAATTTTAGTGAGTTCTGCATCTCTGCAGCTCTAACGGACGAGTCGCCACTGCTTTCATATAAAGCCTAATAATATGCACAAAGCTGAGAGCATATATATTCTCGTCCGATATTAGGCAATTTTCCTGTTTTATGTTAAATTTTATTTTCTCAAGTTGTCTTCCATTCTTTATCAAGTCAACAGTTGAAACTATCTCCCAATGAAACTCAGTAACAAAATGCGTCATTTTCACATATTTCGATCTATGATGAATGAATGATGTACTCCTAGGCAAATAATTGTATTTCACAGTTTTTCGATGTAGATTAAATTTGCATTTCTGAAATAATTATCTCCATGTAAATTCGTGAGCAGTCCCTTCAAACTTAAAAATTAATATACCTCTGCAAGTTTTGCAGATAGAATCGTGAAATTTAGTTTCTGCACAGATGAGTGTAAGATAAACAATTTTCTCATTGACACTTTTCTCTTTGAGTTCTGTATAAAAATTTAATTTTATTAACTTTTTATTTTCAACTTCCACAGAAGAAAAAGTGTTTTCACATATATTCTTACCTTATTTCACGAAACTTCGTAATTGGAACTATATGTCTAAAATCAATATTTAAGGAAATAAACTTTTGTTGCACCTTTTCGGGACACCCTGTATACAGGACACGGAAATTTTCCAGTTTACCAAAATAGATGATTTAAAAAAAATGACAATTGTAGATGTGATTTGGATAAAGGAACAGTAAGCCACTAATTTTGATTGTAATCTTACATTTATATCAGGAAAAAGTATTTTCTAACTAACTTTGGGACATTGGGCTTAATTCAGTTAACTGTGAATGGCTTGGCAAGAAATTGACTTATTGAAATAATTAAAAATTTGTTAGAGGTCTTTTTCCTCTTAAGTGCTATTGTTTGATAATCGTTCTGTTTTTGACATTGAGTAAATATTAAATATTAATTTCAAAATTGAATCGTGATAAAAAAAAATGTACATATTTTACTTATTGAGATATTATTGCAATGTTGTTCTGGTAATGTAGTGTGTGGAAATTATTTTAAAGTTTATATGGAAAATTTCATGGGAAATGTTAATGGTAATTGATAATTGGAAAATTGATTCGTAAACTGAATTTCTTTTGCTTGCTCTATTATAATAACGATGTGACGAAATTTTTATGTGTATTCCATTTTGTATGATATGAAGTATTTTTATAATATTTTGGAATTTTTAAATTTATGAATGTTAATGTAAAACACAAAGTGGATTAAATGAAAAAACGTGTTCTTAGTAACTGTCATCAACTTTCAGCCTTGATCTTTTTGCAGGACGATGAAATCCTTATGTAAACATTCTAATAAGAAAAATAATGCAATTAATGCAACCACCATTAGAATCCTGCATGGATTCAATACTAAAAAATTTATTTGATCTCAGCTCCATTTTTTTAGATAATTGATTTTTTAAAATTTCTTCAGCTAATTGAAGCTACAATCTTCTTTCCTGCCTATTATTATCAGCATATGGTAATTTATATTCCAGAATTGAAGTTGGTTGATATAACTAAATTAATGTTACTAATGTGATGGGACGAACCAACTAGATGCCGTAGGCTGCTAATAATGACATAAATACTATAATTATACATTAATTCAATTCGATAAACATGTCAATATGAAGAATTAGACCAAATAGGGAAAAGACGGGTAAAACTGGGTAGCTAAGACTCGAAGGCCTGTTGGAGCTAAACTATTCGACATGAAGCTCGACAAAATTTTGTCGAAATACTCATTGTTTAATGGAGAACAATATATATCATTCGTGAAAAGTCATATTTTAAATAAATTTTAATCAATGAGTTCTGAAAAAAGTCCAACCGCCCGGATTTACCCCACTAATGGATTAATACCGGGTGCATATGTTATCTTTATGGGAAATATGAAAACTAGATATTCTGTGTCGAAGTTTCAGACATTTTTATTTTATATAACAATTTAAGAATATTGGTTACAAAATTTACATGAAAAGAAGTTGTTTTCTGCTGTTTTTATCGTCTTCAGAGGAAGAATAATCTATACTGTCCAGTGGCGTACCTACATAAAATGGAGCCCAGTTCAAATACCGAAACTGCGCCACCCACCCGCTTTTTTCTTTTGAAATCTTATCTCATTTCCTCGTCGGAAACTTTATGCCGGAGAGAGCAAAGATTAAAAGTGCAAATAAACTTAAAAAATGACATATAAAACATTTTTGAGTTGTTATAGGATTAACAAATTTTTAACAATGTTTCGCTACATTTTCACTGAACATTTGCATTTCATTTATCTCGTATTTGAAAAATAATATGAAGCGATTGATGTTAAAAGGGAACTTCTTCAATCTCAGCGGAAATTAAATTATTATTTTCGTTTGTAATTTGATGAAGGTGAATGCATATTTGGTTTATGAACGGGGTTTCTACACAGCCTCGTTTTGGTACAAAATCAAAGTTTCCATATGATGTTAGAAGAAGGCTTCTTCGCAGAAGAGTCTTTTTACATCAATATAGCAGTTCGCTGCTAGATGTCAGAAGATCCCTTTTTAGCATCAATCGATTCTTATAAAATGTGTACAAATCTCTTAATCAATCGAAAAAAAGAACCCACATACATACGAATAATATATATATATATATAACATTTTTCCTATAGACAGTATATAAAAAGTCAGAAAAAATTGAAGTAAATCTTTTGCTAACACAAATAATATCATATAAAAGCCTTAGTGACATGAATTATATCATTTCTTAGTGAATTATGTCATGAATATTCAATAATATTCATGATATAATTCATCATATAATTTCATACGTATCTTTAAATATATTAATCAAAATTTGCAACTAATAAAGTTTAAAAATGTTTTACCTAGCACTTTATGACAAAGTTGAAAAGTCATTGCATGAAATTAGGGGATACGCTATTGCAGGGGAAAAAATGCTGATTCAAACATGAAATAAAATTACAGCGTTATTAATTTATTTTTGACATGTAAAATTTTAATTCCTTATTAATTTAGTAGACATTTTTTGTGTTTATAAAAAAACGATACTTTATTTCTGAAAATTTTTGAAGAAATCCGAATGTGCATCCGAAATGTTATAAATTAACCTTTCTGGATTTAAATGAAGCAAAAATTTATAATTACAATACTTTAGTACTAAAATGTTTGCCCTTGTACTAAACATGAGGATAACAAACAAAAAAATGATTGCCATATTTACATATTTAAATAATTATTTTAGGTTAAGTATTGTAGTTCAATGGTTTGATAGTCAAGGCAAATTTTAATGCGTTTGATAACAGTAAAATTAATTTGCGAGAATAGGAAAGAAAATGCTTCACATTACGGCGGGAATTGAATTTCTATTCTTTATGTATTTGTTCTCGTTAATTATTATAGAAATCTCTTTCATTTTTCTTGATTTCAAGGTGAATACGGACTGATAATTTTCAGCAGAAACTGAAAAATTTTACGCAGTCTTTTCTCTCTCTCTCTCTCAGTACTTTTAGTTTGTTTGCGTTTGGCAGAACAACTGCATCTAGATTTTGCGAAATAAAATTTAAAATAAACACTATCGCATTTTCATCATACAAATTATGCAAATATTCGGTACCAATGCAATGTAACGATAGCGAACTTGCATCTTTTAAAGTTGCTAGAGTGTTCTTACACTACGCGAATAAAATGGTGGTGTATTTTCCGTTCTTCACTCTTTGCTAATTGAAAATAGGAATGACAGTTTTGCTAACCATTTATCACCAATTTACGAGGAAATTAATTCCAGTCAGTATAAATCAGGCATACCATGAGAAACCATCAGAAACCACACTGAGATAATCACATCTAGACATCTTCCCTTATATCTTACCCCACCGAGACTCAAATCTGGGAAGCAACTTTCCTTTTAAACGAGCTTTTAATTTCATTGATGGGGGTTCGGGCCAGCAGATCTCTTAAATATAATATTACTTCTTGTTTTGTCTCAGATTGAGGTTTCCGAGTTGTAAAAATGACTGTAACCTTATGATTTTTCTACACTTTGTTGAAGCCATTTCAGTTTTTTAAGAATCTTGAAAATGAGAGCTTCAAAAAAACATACTTTTCTTTAAATACAACCAATTAATTCCTTAATTTTGCACCCCCTTGCAATTGCGACAGGGAACGTGCACTACCTGTCCCATCCTAGTTACGCCACTGACACTGTCTGGCCCGTTCTTACGCCATTTGAAGTACCCGGTTTTACCCTGAGTGTAGAGGTTTTATGAAACGAAATAGAACCACGCAATTATTGAAATAAATCTTTATTGTTTGACAAGGTATAAATCCTTAAATAACTTATAATAAGCTAGACCATGTACAGTTTTTATAAATATAATGAATTTGTGAAGTAAGGATAATTTAAAAGCAAACAACTTGGAGAGTTGAATCTTCATATGAATAAACCTTCACACAGTGAATTTAATTATAACAACACAGCCACTATGACCATTCTTTCTTCTTGGATAATGGATAGATTCTGAATGGATTCAGAATGTATCCACTAGAAAGAAGAACTAACCTCGCCAGAATCAAGGTAAACGGTTTTACCCCACTCTCCCCTATTCGTATTCTCGCTGTTTTGCATACGGAAGTGACAAAAGAGTTTTCAGTTATGTACAAAAAATTAATTTCAGGGATCTTTATATTACGGCCGTGGGCTTGACTAAATGACTAAACTATAGATTAAAATTTTTTATTGTGAATAATAACAAATATTACATACGAACATACATAATGGTTTGATTTAAAGTAAGCGTTGTGTTTAATATTATAGATTTATTAACAAATGTATTGAATTACAACGCAATTAAAGATCAAATTAAGGGGAGAAAGATAGACCCCTCACCTTCCACCCTCATTCTGGGGTTGTTATGCTGTCGGAACGATAACTCAACGTTCTCTGCTCGCTGTGCTCTGTCCTCCGTTCTCTCTGTTTTTTGCTTACCAACCCTTCTTATTTAAAGGGATGAAATGTTTCTTACCGAAACTTCTAGACATGAAATCATGCTGTTGTTAAAGAATAAAGAGTTACGACGAGAAGGTTCCAAAGTCATGATGTCCGCCTGACTTCTAGACAATCAGGGAACCTTGCCTGATATAAATATTTGTATCCCGATAGAAAGCACTCAAAGGACAAAAGGAGTCTGGGAATGTCACATGAATTATTAAACTGCTGTTGTTTTTACATTACGGATAATGGTGGCATGCCGTTTCATTGCCAGAACAATTGCTTAACTGAAATCGTGACGATAGCAGCGTCACACTTAACACGTCTGCGCATTACATGAGACGTCTCTGTTCTCTAACCTGACCCAAACGTGACAAGCGTTCCTTATCAGTTTAGGACAACTGAATTTCGCGGAAACACACAAAATATTGTTTCCTATTTAAAAGATTTAAACCCTAGGATGGTTTATTATGTTCTGCAGCGATTCCAATCTGGCAACTCAATCCATCAAGCCAAATGGACGAATTGGATTTTTTTCCCTTGGCGCGTAAATGAATGCTTGTTATTTGTTTATTACTTTATTAAATATCTTTTGCTTGACGTTCCGTTAATTCTTGTTTAATATTTTTATCAATAGATGTTTTGAACTTCCAAACAGAGTTTCGTAATAAATTATTCGCTTTTCAGTGGAGTATTCACCATTCCCTTGAATAAGCTTGAAGAATGTGTGGAATGAAGATTTTTCTTTTTTTGTGAAAGAGAGAGTATTAAGATGGAAATTTAAGTTTAGTTCAGTTATTTTGACGTCCCGTTTTGAAGCAACACGAGGGCTACTTTGGGACGGGCTCGTAATTTTGAACCACGGGAAAATGACGAGGTTGACACCTGATCTGTCATGCCACATCCAAACTTCCGCACCACACCAAGGGCGAGACGTTTGGCCCCCTGTGTATGATTTAGCGTGCAACAGGCCCAATACACAACGGATCTGCAGTGGAATCGGGTTTCGAACGTGGAGCCATCTGGCTCTAAGCCCGACACCTCACCACTTTGCAACCGCTGCCTGATGGGAATTTAAGATTGTTTAAGTTATGTATGACTAACGGTATTATGTAATCCCCCCAAAAAATCTGGCGAAGTGAAAATTAAAAACATTTATTTATTTTTTTCCTGGAGCCAAGTAAATGCTTCTTATTGGTTTATTATTTTATTGAAAATCTTCTCTTGAATTGTTCTTGATCCTTTGGTTTTAATAAATAATTATCCATTTTTTATCGTTTAACTAGTATGTGTTCTTTTAAATTTTTAAGCAGAATTTCTTAATAGAATTGCCACCTTTCTATCGATAATTTGTTACTGTCATGAATAAACCGTGAAAGTCTGGGGAATTATTTTTCTGGAAAGAATTAAGATGGCAATTTCACCTAGCTGAAGTTTTGTATGGATAAGGTTTTATACAAAGGCGAATGTTTGCTATTTGGTAAGTGTACGAAGTATGCTATTTGGTAAGTAACTGAAGGTTAAGAAGGTGAAAGAAAGTTTTCGTAATTCAAAGTCATATATGATTGTAGGTTAGAAAAACAACTTGTCACGCTTATTTAGAAAGCTACACATAAGAATAAGTGATATCCTACAAAAATTAATGAAAGTTAGTACCCCATTGGAACAATATATTTTCTGGATAATATCTGTAGATTTAACACTCGAAAATCATATTCAAGAAAAAATATGACATACTTCATAAATTGATTTAGACATTCCATTAATTTTTTTCTTTATGGACGAGTTTTTTTGCTTTGTTTATATAGAACTTCCATGTTGTCATTCCACTTCCAGAGAATGACTCAGGTTCAAAATTAGCCACTATCTCAAAATAGCCCTCGTATTAATGCAAAAAGGGATTTTAATCTAATTAAACTAAACTTCGAAATAATGTTTTGTCCACGAGACTCTTCAAAATTTCAGCACTTTTCACACATTTCGATTGTTATGGATATTTTCAAATACCAAATTTGAGGTTTTTATTTCTGTAACTTTGGATGGTTTATATCAAACACTAGCCTAAATTTAGGGAACAGCTGCCATAATATCTTTGCTAAGGCTCTTTTGAACGATACATAAATCTATCTTCCATGAGTATCGAAGTCGGATGTTATTCGATTCTTCAACGAATCGATTAAATAAATTTACAGACGAAAATATTTGACAGTCAAACGAATTCCGAATTATACCTTTTCTGTATAAAAAATGAAACTTATTTTAATTTGGCGCTCGAAATAGAAACCAGATGCCCTTGGCGACTGTTGAAATCGGAAAATTATTCTTTAAGTTGTTAGTAAGAAAACAGAAAACTCGTCCATACGAATCCGAAATTACTTTTCCCAGGGATGGTTTTCCAATGCGTAAACGATAATGAATAAACTAGAAGAAAACTGTTGTGGTGAACGATTTATCACGTATGACAAATCAGTGCTTACATCATCTTAAAGAACTGGTTTCACAATTTTTCTAGAGCAAGTTACTGTGTACACGAGCATGGACAAATAAACCACCTACATACCCAGGGGAAGAGAGTGGGTAAGATAGACACCTCTCTCACATAAAAAGACATAATTCCGACAGGTTTTCTGGACTTAATGACTTCTAACCCATCGATATTCATCAAACTTTAAACCTCTATGTATTTTTGATAACAATACTTCCTCTATATACCCTTCTTATACAGGTAAGTTAAAATATATAAAATGTCCTCGGATGTGAATGGGAACGAGGTAAACAAATGCAATAATTTGGATTGTATATAATATTTTCACTCAACATGAATGAAAACACGCGCTGACATTCTATACATTCAAATAAGTTCTTGAAAAATCAGCTTCAAATTATCTAAACAGATTTTACGCAAGATTCTGAAGAATTTTTCTTTATTTCTTTCCGCAAATCCAAGTCAAAAGTCAACTATTTATTTAAAGAATTTAGAATGATTTGATTTACCATTATGTTAATACATTAATATAACTAAAGTCTAAGTTCACTCCAATTTCCGATTTGCTGCACTTTAGTAGCGACAAAATTAGACACAATAGTAGAGAGAAAAAATTAGAGAGAAAAAATTAGAATAGTAGAGATTAGAATACTAGAAGAAATATAGTAGAGAACTAATAGAAGAGACTAATAGTAGAGATTATAATACTAGAGAGAAGAAATTAGAATAGTAGAGAGAAAAAATTAAAATAGTAGTGAGAAAAAATTAGACAAAATAGTAGAGAGAAAATTAGTGTTACAGTAGAGTCCCGGTAATACGGACTAGATGGGATCGGACAACGTACGGATTAAGCGAAATTTGTCTTAAAATGCACGTAAAATTTTAGATTGGTAAAATTATAAAAATCGCTGTTTTATTCATAAATAAATGCAATTTTTCCAAAAGATTATTTAATTCAGCTTTGTAAAACGGTGCGCGCCTTATTATTTTCGTTCTGATCTCTCACGAAAATTAGTATCTCCAGCTTTTAAAAATAAAAATCCCGGCTTGATTAACCGGATGTCTCGACAAGCGGGGTCCGGATTAGAGGGACTCTACTGTAGTTTGAACCGAAATACCACAAAAGTTATTGATTTATCTAAAGAAACCGATGTAAAATTATTTTTAATGAATTTCCAAAAGAAAAAGAAGATTCATATGCGGTAAGTGCTACAATAGAGTACTAAAGAGAGATATAAGGTAGGAAGCTCAAATATCGCATACATTCCTAATAGAGCCTAAGACGGTTTCTTCTTGATTTAAAATGGTATATTATGGTCACTACCGAAACTACAAAGCTTCCCCTCAGACTGCTCATTTCAGTACTCTAAACATCAAATTCGATCTACCTAAATCTTGCCTTTAAAAAAAATCTCAAAAAATTTTCCCTTGAAATCTGGCAGGATAGATGGAACTTTTCGGAAACGCGACGGCAAACATTCCTTTTCGTACCTCAACATTAATTGAGCCTCATTCAACTCCAAAGTCAATCAATTCATCACAGGACATGGACCCTTCGTGACCTATCATCACAGATTCGGTTTATGGTTCACACGATCGTTTCGTTTGAGGTGATAAATGTGAACCAGACCACTACGCAACCGATTGCCCAGAGACAAAACTCTTTAATTTCATGAATCCCAGTGCTGAAAACCTTTAGACGTGGAGTGAAAATATTGTTCAAAACATAATATACTGGAGAGACTCATGAGTATTATGAAGATCCCTTCATGAACCAAGACATGATATCATCATGGATTAAGAAAGGCTTTTCTCGTTTCCACCAGCAATTAAAACATTCATTGCAGACTTTTTCAGTTTACTTTTATGTGTTAATTGTTTTAATTTTATTTTTTCCCTCCTTTCTGTGATTCATCTTTATGCTGAGAAGGTTTTGCATAACCGTAAACCTCTCTTGGTCCCGGTGGAAACATCTATTTGTAAACCACTCTTCCCTCCGGTGGACTAATAATAATAATAAATATTCAATCTTCAGAAGTTGTTTGAGGAAGCCGTTTGAAACTGTGTTGTTTTTGTTTTCTTTCTCTGAGAATTTTTGCTGATTTTTGTTTCAGGAAAATTAATAATCAGGTTTCATTACTTTTAGGATAATCAGTAAAATTCAAGTCATAATGTACCATTCAAGGCAGTGACAGCGTCTATAATTGGCTACATTTTCGTGTAGTTTGTTTTTTGGTTTGCGATCCGATTACGAAGGGGTATACCGCCATGTATGAGAGTTAAGTTGTTCGCAATTTCTCCCACATCAGTTTTCCCATTATCGCCCACTTGGGTTTATCCATTACCGTCCTAGCCCTATGAGAGGCGCTATATTAAAAAAATACCTTTGAAAAATACATGGTTGATGACCTATCACCTTACAGTTCTCTTAAGTTCTTTTTAATTTTTATGTTTTATTTAGGGGGAAAATTTAAAGAATACTTTACCTATATTCCTAAAAATACATGAAAGCTGTCTTGTTTCAATTTCAATTTTGTTGTTCCTTAATTTTCATGTTTAAGAAAGAAATTATGATCGTAACTTAATTTACACCTTATTTCAATTCATTTTAGACATAGGCTATATTAGGAACATATGGTGGGAGATATTTGCAACATGGTTTATAGCAGAAAATTCCTCGGTCTAAAAAAAAGACTTTGGGGTGAGTGTTAAACGTATGTATTAGATTTTTAATTCAGTATTTATAATTTATTCAGTATTTTAGTATCTCATATCATAGTGCATTTTACGTTTATCTTCGTTGTGTAGTGAAGAGAACAGTTATACATTTATGACTCGTCTCTTTGACCAATTTGTTTCATAATTTGATGTAAATAAATAATTTAGGTATGAAGACCACATGCCAAATTCCCTTTATTGACTGATCAAAGAACGGTCTCTATTTGAACTCGACCGTTCAGCATTTTGTTTGTATATAAATTCGGTTTTTACGATATCGCGGCCAAACACCTTGTTCGATTTTCTTCGAATTCGACTGGGATGTTCCTTGAAGCAATAAAAACCGATGTATATGTAATTATTTTTACTTTTTGAATATTTTTCAAAAGAGTGACCGTTTAAATAATTTCAAAGTTTTGGCGAGTAAAGTCGAGTTTGGTGCCATTGAAATATTGGGATCATTTTGGTAAAAGCTAGACATGTAACTGCAATTTTATTAATATTCACAAAAGCAAAATTTTACTTAAAATTTTGGTGATATGATAAAAGCAGATATTTAATTGATATTTTGGTAATATGATGAAAGCAGACATTAAATAGCAATTTTGTTAATAGTGATAAAGCATATTTTTATTGTAATTTTGTTAATGCTGATTAAAGTAAAGATATGAGCAAATAATTAGCACTGATAAAAACAGAAAAGAATGAGATAAGATAATAGTTCCAGGTTGAGAGATGTTTTTTTTAATTCTATATAATTTTTTTTCTCTTTTCGTGAAAGTTTTTCAGCGATTTTGCCAAACGGTTCAAGTTATAAAAATTTGAAGAAAATTATATGTTATTTTTGTAAGGGTTTGTTTGCGTTTTTATGACGACAGTTCTCACATTGTCGTGATAAATACTAATCTCATTATTTCATCAAGATACTTCTTCCATCTTCAGGTGCCGTTTCCACTCTTAAGGTTATATTAGTAAAAAAAAACTTTCTTAATTAACTAATGCCTTATAAGAATTTTATTTCACTTTGTTTTCATTTGCATTGCTGAAATATTTTATCACACTGGCTTCTGCGTTTATTTTGTTAAAGTTTTTGTATTTGTTTGGGTGCAAAATTTGTACATTATTTTGCAGTGAAATATTTTACATTGATTGTAAATATAACTGTGCAAGATAGTGCATATGCGGGGGCAAAGAAGGAACCTCCTCGAGAGTCAAAGTGACCAGTGCCCCTGCAAAAGAAGCTGTCTTCACAATGAATGACAAGACTGGCTAAACTTTTATTGTCTACGATGAAACGCCAATTTTATTTTATTTTATTTAGGGGGTGGGGCAAGGTCTATTGTTCACACGAAACTGTATTACACTGTTCATTGAAGTTTTTAAAAACGACGTACGTCTATTTTTTAATTCTCTTTCAAGATAGTGGATGCTTTTATGTTATGTGATTTAATAGCATTGGCAACATTAAAACATACCTTTAGATGCAGTAAATTGTGTAAATAATTCTAATTTGAAAGAAAAGAAGGCTAAATCTTTAAGGACTGCGATGAAGAGCGAATCTTAGGATTATTTGTTTTGGCAAGAAGTCTACCGTTTACAGAACTATCAGCATATCGTAATAAATATCATGTAAATTTTAAATACCATTAAGACTTTACACCCTTTGGGTAAGCAGGGTCGGCGTGAGCAATAAAATAAAAAACCATTTATTAAAATTTTGAAAAATGGTCTTGTTGTAGTTTCTTTCAATGAGTTAGTTATACGCAGTAAGAAAGTAAAATGACATAAGATATCGAACAAAAGAATGGAAATTATGTGAAGAATTAGATTTACTATTAAAATTTAAGCGAAACGAATTTAACAGATATGTCAGGTTTATAACTTAATTGCGACAAATGTCAAACAGAAGAACGTAGATTCTCTGAAACAAATATCAGAATTTAAAGGGATCTAATATTAGAATTTAAAGGAAATTAATTAAAAGGATATTTTGATATGAAATTCAATGCGTTTAAAGCACAATTTGAATAACTTTACTAACTATGAGCTTAAATTCCAAATTTAAACAAAAAAAACCCATCATAATAAAATAAAGCTTAAATTCATGAATTTTAAATTTTAACAATAATTCTTTTTTATTTTGATAAATATATAACAGAAAGATTATTTATAATATTATTAAAATTTGCTGCAAAAGAAAAAAAAATAAATAAAAATAAAACATGAAGCTTAATGACTTATAAAAGAATAAATAAATGACACTCGTTTCACATATTACTTTAAAACTCTTAATCAAACTCTTTTAATTAGCAATATTTCACATTTCTTTTAAAAACATTGAATGACCAAAGCTTTTGAAGAAGAAACAATTTGTTTTCAGTTTAAGTCAGAATTTTCAAATAAAATGCCATATACTCACGCTGTAAAATTATCTCTGAAAAGTTCTTTGGCCCTGTTAAATTTTTTCTCGTCGTACCAGGATGGAACTTTTAATTTAGCGATATCAGCCCTTGGAGTTCCAACAGAATTTCCATCTAAAAGTTCTTTCTGCTGTTTATTTTCCCACAACCCCGTTTTATCACTTTCCATTTCTAGGCAGTCCAATTGAAGAGCAATTTCAATTTTGTTTGAGACACCTGACAAAGCAGGCAAGTAATAAGGGAGATAGTGTTTTTAGAGACATTGATAAGGGTGAAAATTCGCCACACTTGGCGATGAATTGCCTCATTCTGACAGAAAAGCGGCGACATATCTTTTTGTTTGTAAACACCGAAGTAACGATCTCTGAGTAAGCAGCGTTCCTAGAAATCAAGCAAATGGGTGCGATTACTTAATTTTTAGAATTCAGAACCAACACAGCGGCTTTCCTAAAAAATAATAGCATTAAAAAGGAACTGGTTGGTGAAAATAGTAACAACGAACATGCATGCTTGTTTTTAGAAACTGAGAAAAAGAAGAAAAAAAACTTTGCTTATATTAACTACTGAAGCCCCTCAGCTCCAAACACTAGGCCAATTTCTACGCCTTTTATTTCACATGATAGCTAATCACCTTTAAATATGTCATCAAGGGTCGAGAAATCGAAAAAACAATACGCCAGTGCATATAAGATGTTCCTTAACCTTTTATAGACTGAATTGAGATACAGATGAATTTTATTAACTTTTTTGCATATTTCACCTTCTAAAGCTTTAGTTTAAAAATATCAATTATTAAAATATGAATTAAAAAAAATTATATGTGTTTTTCATAATCTTCCCATTTGGGAACATTGGCCACTTCTAATGAAGCTCATTACACTAGACATTAAAATGAAAGCCAGTGATGATCAGACTGAATAATAAACAAAGTATTTGAAAAAATATTTTTATATCTAAGCACAGATATGAATTTAATTGAAAATTTATGAATTTCAAGGAATAAAAAATATTTTTGTGCAAAAGAGCACAGATATGAATTTAATTGAAAATTTATGAATTTCAAGGAATAAAAAATATTTTTGTGCAAAAGAAGGCAAAAAATGACACTTTTTAACGGTATCCTAA
This sequence comes from Araneus ventricosus, assembly GCA_013235015.1. Taxonomy (NCBI): domain Eukaryota; kingdom Metazoa; phylum Arthropoda; class Arachnida; order Araneae; family Araneidae; genus Araneus; species Araneus ventricosus. Next base: position 163,833 of record BGPR01001603.1, on the reverse strand, counting down.
GGCACTCTGGGAAGAAGATCACATGCAATACCCTTTTCTGTCCTTAGTGCTCTGTTATCTTGAATTTTTTCCAAATTATGCGTATTTATTCGAGTTGTTACAATTAGGCTTTGACTTTCACTTTTCAACTGCGATATAGAAACGGTAACTTTTGTTCGTGTAAGAGATCGATTATTTTTTGGCCCAGTTCATAAAATGTTAATTGTGACTTCTAGATGAAACTCAAGATAAGAAAGTTGGTTTTGTTTCCTGTGACTTGTTGTATTCAATAGCCATCCATAAACAACAACTATATTTAGTACATTTGCAAATAAAATAAACCACTATTTCTATTTGTGAAGTTGTGACGGTAGTGTCTCGGATTTTATACAACTGATAAAGCCCAACCGGTTCAGAATTATATTTAAGAATCCAATTTCATTGTACTACGCGTAACTTTTTTTTCTATGCATGAGAATATCTTTTAATCAGCTGGATTGGAAGTTGAAGATATTAATTAGAAGAAACAATCACTACAGAATTATCTTTCCGGTAATAGATAAATGCTTATCGGACAAATTTATATTTACCCCTCCCGGATTACAGATAAAAATATCAAGCATTAACCTTTTAACAACCGAGGGGTATTTCCTTCCCTGAATCATATGAGAATTTTCCTTTTCATTATTCTTTTAATGGAAACACACAATAGAGATGTAGTATTGTTTGCTACAAGAAATGTGCTGTTTCCTTTTTCGCTTCCTTGGTCCAAGATTGTCGAGTGCCTACGTGCAGGAGGACGAAAAAGGTCACTTTCTCCCCTCATTACGAGCGGGGGAGGCTATAAGGTCACTCTGAAATAGCGCCTGACAACAAGCGTGTCCAATCAGGCGTTGTTTTTTCTGTGACGCAAGGCCGGAGGGTGAACAGGGGTTTGATCCCTTCACTTGAAAAAAGATTATTCTTGAATCAAGACGTGCTGCTGGATGATTTTTTTGAAAAAAAAATGGTGCTGATACTTCGTTCCGGTGTGGACGGTTCGAACTGTGATTTTCTTGCTCAGCTTTTTTGCACGAGAAAGAGTCGTGATGCATATCAATTGACGAAGGAGGAATCCCACCAATTTTGGATATCGCAGGGACCGAACAGATAAGACCTTTTCATTTATCAATATATTTGTTTACGTATTTCATGGCGGACAACAATTTTTTTGCATCAAATTCATACCCCCTTTCCATAAGAAAAAAAGAGGAACTTCAGGACTATTTCAAAAAGATTTCTCGGACTTTTTGAGTTTCTAGGGTATTGAAATATGTGTATGTGTGTGTTTTTTTCTCGCCAATGTTGATCAACATTAGTAGTTTAAGAAAAGGGACCCCCTGATAATATCCTGCTAACATGTAGCCTAGAGATTAAGTTAATGTTTCTGTGTATCAATATAAATAAATCTTTTAGTTCATTTTTTTCAGGAGTAATTCTTTTTTGTATTCATGTCTGACATTGTTAACTTTTCCTTTTTTTATATTTATGCGTGATATCTTTCCTTTTTTTTATTTTTAGTAAAAAGGATACTTGAAATATATATGGACAAATTAATTTAGCAAATGCAATTTTTTAATCTAATGAACTGCAGTTTTATATATTTATGTGTTTATATATTATATTATATAATATCAAGTTAACAATTTATGTGTTTAAATATCAAGTTAACAATTTAACAATTATATATATTTAAGTGTTTCAATCCATCAAGGAAACAACTTAACAATTTAGGTATATATGATTTTATATTATAGATAATAACAATTTAGCAATTTATGTGTTTAAGTAAAAGATTCATCAAGTAAACCCCATAACACTATTTCCAACAACTCAACAAGAGAGATTCTTTCTCTTGCAGAATTGTCACGACTGGCCAATGTTACCAATTCGGAACATGAAAATTTTATGAATTATAGCCAATGCGTTTCTTATTTATTTAATTATATTTCATATGTTATTAGTAAAGTAGACATTTTTAACTTTGTATAAGAATTTTTAGAAATTTTGGATCGGCTTTAATTTTTTAGGAATTTTTATGCCACACTTAAATTAAAATGTTAAGGTAGCCCATTTTTAAGAATTTCTCTACATTACCCATTTTATATCTGAAACATAATTTCTGTATAAAAATTCGAACTTACTTTTATTTATAATTAACAATTTTTTCAAAACAATATGAACAATATTTTATTTTTAAATGAATGTTCAATTCGATGTTCCCATTTGGAAAAATAAAATATAAACAGTAAACAGTTGATATCAACTTTTTAAATTTTAATGGGCAGATTCCCATTTTGTTTTATGGCCTAAAATAAAACTTCCATAAAAATTTCAGGTTTTAAAAATGTATTTTAGGAGTTGCTAAAAGGCTTCAAGTTCTCGAAACTCAATACATTTCCAACATTTTAATAAACTTCACATCCAACTTGTAAACGCATAAATAGTATTTAATCAATAACAACTGCTGAATGAATTAGAGCACATTCCTTGTTCTGTCTCCGCTACAATTTCAACTCCTAGTCAGTTTTCATGTTGAGATATAGACCAGTCAACGAAGACCAAAAATCGACGAATAGAAAAAAAAATGGTGTAGTTTTGAAATTTGGCACAGTTGTTGGGGATAGTATCCTAAACAATATACTAAAAGTCCCCGCCCGTGGGGGTTGCGCGGGGGGGAACAGGGGTATAAAGGGGCTTTTCAGTTTTTCTTAAATATCTCGAAAACTATGGGTTCTTGAGAAAAATTCTCAATTACAAAAATAAACTACATTAAATTCCCTACAGGAAAAGTCCTACATCTTTGTTTTAGCATCAATAGTTTAGTATATATGGGGAGTTGAAAAAGTGGGTATTTCTGAAATTCCTTATTGTAATGGTAAAATCAATAAAAAATGCCGAACTAACAACCATCAGAAGCACCTCATGCCTATATAATAATTTTATAAAGATAGTATTGTATGTGTTGAGAATAATGGTGGTGTCGGGGCGGGGGGGGGCACAAATATATTTGATGAACAGTCGTCGTCACTTCCTCCCCTCACATCCGTTCCCCTCCACAAGATCATTTCTACTCAGTCGCTTGGTTCTGTAAACGCTCCAAATGAGTATATTAAGACAATATAATCTAAATATACATAAATATGATGAGTTTAATATAAAAGCTCGCAAACATTCATTTTTCCACATTCACAACATATGTTTTTCAACACCTAGTCAAAATATCACTCACTGTAAAAATGTGTGGGGGAATTCCAGATTTTACTAGAATGTATAACTCTGGGAGAATACTGGAATAACAGTTTTAGTAGAACAAACGAATACAGGCGTTTCCTGTGTGTGTTAGTGCTCGTGCGTTATATTAACATTATTTACAGATACACAGTATGATGCAATGACTGAAAAGTGTTTATTATGTGAAGATTATGTTGTGACTGATAAGTTTGGTGTAGGTGAAAAAGGAATAAATGGGTTAATTAAGGCAAGTATTGCAAGAAAAGATGGGAAGCATGAACTATCATTCAGAGGATAGAAAAAGATTGTTCTTCATGCTTCTTGCAGGAAAAAATACGCGAGACCTCAATCAATTACAAGAGACTTGAAAATAGCTGTTTTAGATGAACAGCCTTTAACATCAAGTTCTAACCCATGTTTGCGTTCATCCCAACTTTAATTTGATTTTAAAAGTAAGTGCTTATGTGCTGTCATGGTATCTGTTCTAATAGTGCACCTCTAGAAGAGGAGTTCCAACTCGATCGAGAAGTAGAAGAATCGAATGAAATTTAATTACGAACAAGTGTCAAAAGTGTTTATGCATATTTTTATGTAGGTATGTATAATTATATATATATATATATATATATATATATATATTATAGATATAATCTTATAATAGATAGCCGCCAATTTGAAATAAAAACTAAGAAAAAGATGAAGGACTATTTTTGTAGGAAATTTAATGTAGTTTAATTTTGTAATTGAGTATTTTTCGCTAGAACAGATAGTTTTCGAGATATTTAAGAAAAACTGAAAACGCCTCTTTAAACCCCCTGTACCCCTGCTGCGTAAGCCCCACCGTCGGGGACTTTTAGTATGTTGTTTAGGGCGCTATTCCCTACAACTGTGCCAAATTTCAAAACTACACCATTTATTTTTTCTATTTTTCCTTTGTTGACTCTACTAGAATTGATCTTATAGAGAGAAACGGATTGAGGGGAGGAAGGGATCACGACTGTTCATCAAATATATTTGTGCCCTCCCCCGCCCCGACACCACCAATATTCTCAACACATACAATACTACCTTTATAAAGTTATTATATAGGCATGAGGTGCTTCAGAAGGTTGTTACTTCGGCATTTTTTATTCATTTTACCATTACAATAAGGAATTTCAGAAATACTAACTTTTCAACTCCCCATATCTTCTTAACTATTGATGCTAAAATAAAGATGTAGGACATTTCCTGTCGGGAATTTAATGTAGTTTATTTTTGTAATTGAGAATTTTCTCTAGAACCCATAATTTTTGAGATATTTAAGAAAAACTGAAAAAGCATCCCTTTAAACCCCCCTGTACCCCCGCGCAACCCCCACGGACGGGAACTTTTGGTATGTTGTTTAGGGCATTAATCCCTACAACTGTGCCAAATTTCAAAACCACACCATTTTTTTTCTATTTTTCCTTCGTTGCCTGGATTAATAGGAGTATTTCAAGCTCACGTCACTGTCACACTCCCAGTTTTAGCCCGACTCAAGCAGATCAATTTGTTGTCAGCTGCTAAACTGAGAGCACTGTACTTGTCCGAGTATTTTTTATCTATGTTTGACTCTTAAGTTATAGTAGGCACGATTTAAATTTATTTAAGTGCTATCAAAGTGATATAAATATTTTAGTTTATAGCACTTTTAAGTAAGTTTACCACACCACCCATCTTAACGAAGAAATCGATAGTACTTGAGTTGTTGGTCAAACGTCTGCGTCACAAACGCAAACAAAGTTAATGAATTAAACCTAAATATTCGAGATTCTGCTCACTGCACTGCTAATGATGAGCTTCTTGTTTGGGAAAAGGCTATGATTCCCACAAGATTAAAAAACATGTTGTAGATAGATAAAACTGAAGGATCATTTAAAGAATGGTAGAAACTTCATCAAGGTTTCTGCAAAAACATGTGACAGAATGAAATGAAGACGAATCCTGCAAGAAAAGTGAAGCAACCGGTAGTGTATCTAAAGGGGAACGGAGGGGCAAAATCAGACATGCAGGAAAGCAATTTTATGAATAAGAGGAGCACTGGCACTAGATCAGTCGTTGCGTTCATAGAACAAAAATAACTAATGCAATTAATACGTATTTTTCTCCTTCTTCTCGGTCATTTAGCGATTTGTGAAACAAAGTCTGTTAGTGGACTCGCGATTCATCAACCTACTGCTGATATCGTGGGCGTAAAACGTCGAGTTACAATACTAATAAAATGTTTTTTCGTGAAAAATGTGTTTTTTTTTAAATTTTGATTTATGTGCCCTATGCATCTAATGTTTGGTTAGGTTTTATAAGCGTAAAGCCTAGGCGGCATGTTGCAGGTTCTCCCTGGTGGCAAAAGTTGCAGTTACGCTTCTGAATTTAAGGCGTTTAATCCTCCTGAAAAATACGCGATAAATTTTAAAATCAAAGTGCAAGATGTTTAGGAAAATTAAGTGGCATTTTTGAGTTATCGCGTTCTCAGGTGCACCTACAGACAATCAGCTTACCCGTCAATAGATTTGATATGGAATTTCGAACACTTACACAATATTGGTGTGAAAATCCTAAACTAAATTTTATCCACCTAGGTCCTTGCGTTTCACAGTCATCGTGTTCACATGCATCCGGCGGACAGAAAGAAGGACTTCACGCTGATGGATTGATTCTACCCAAAATTTGATACAGATTTACAGATTTCCATGCAAAAAGTTGATAGAGAGCTACAGACCACATGTAAAATTTCCTTCGTGCTGGTCAATCCGTTTTCGAGTTATCGCACTTGTGGATGAAAGACATAATTCCAAAAGTTGTTTATTTGGACGCAGAGAGGTCTGAAATGTGGAAATGCATTGAAATCTCAAGGTCGTATTTTTTAAAACTTTGTTTACTTACTGTTTAAATAAAGCAATAAAAATAATCAGAATATATTTTTACTGATTCAATAAAATCCGCATTTCTATTGATGTATTACTATATATATGACGGTATTTATGGAGATACACTCTCGCAAAGAATGGTCTCAAACCCTATTGAATGATTTTTGTTATATCCGAGGTTCGTAGAAAATGTTTGGTTAAAAAGTGCCATTTCTGTCTTGAGTCAGCAGAGCGTCCTATTAAGAAATACCGCTCCTTTTGTACAGTCTAAAAAGAGTTATTTCTGATATGGTAAGTTCAAACAATCAGAACTCTATTCTTAAATAGACTTTTTTCAGGCATGTAGTGGAGCTGGAACGCCGTTTCCGCGCTGCTTTTTTCACAATAAATAAATAGCAAAAAATTGTGGAAACGTCCTTAAAACAGCGCGATTTTTGTCATCCATGGTAGAGCGTTCCGGCACTTCTTATTTTGCAACTACACCACTGACATTGTTGTATTTTGTTGTGTTTGCTATTGTCACTTTTCACAAGAACCTAACTGCAGTTATTATAGACTAAACAGATACTCATATTAAAAAGAGAGATAGAGTGATCGTTCAAAGTTCTCTAAATACACACAGGTAAAAAATAGCAGAAAATGTTGTCGTCGAAAACAAGTTATAATAGTAGGATTTTTTTCCCCATCCGGTTAACGCGAGCAAAAATTTAATGATGCGAAATGTAAAGCGTTTTTTTTTTTTACCTTAAATTAGTTTTCATATTGTCACCTATGAATTTTAATGTTTACAGTTCGAATCTTACGATTCCGTAAAGCAGTTAAATGAGAATTTCGCTATACAATAATAATGTTTCTATTTTTTTCATGTTCCCAATACTTTATAGTACAAGGGTTTGAGTAAATGTATTCGGCTATATAGTGCTGAATATACTTTTAAAAGAGTTTTATAGAAGTTTGAAATTACTTTAGAACTGGAGTGAGCTTCATCTTTGTAGAATCATTTATTAGCAAACAAGACCTTAAAATTATGTACAAAAGAATATTTTTAAATAATCATTCTTTAAAACGTATTATAAAAATATTCTAGTAAGAACTTAGATTTACAATTAGGCAAAACAAAATAAAATAATAATTAGAAATAAGATTTTAGATTCAATTAATGAAGGATATATTATCGATTCTACTACAGTTATTGTAAATTTTTACAGATAAATCACTTTTCCAAGTATAGTAACAAACCCTGTTTATTCTACTTTCCTTCTATCTCTTTATTGTCGTAAATGAGAATTTTGAATGTGCTATTATCATGATTACATCATTATTATTATCTTTAATTATGAGCATGTTATTAATCACGCGCGATCATGATGTTCTTTCTGATATTGGGTTGAAAAAAAAAGTTGATACCGTCAATAGGATGTGAAAGATTTTTACTTCGGAACTTGATTTATAATGTAATTTAAGATTTTAATTCTGTTTATAATGTCAGTTGAAATTTTAATTAGTATTAGTAAGATATTGAGAAAACAAAAATAAACTTGAAAAGTAATTTCAAAATTGAATTTTAAATTAGTTACATTAATTTTATTTTTCAAATTTAGCTTTAGAAATGGCTTCCCGTTTAACGAAATCCAGAAAAATATCTTTTTCCTTTGGAATGCTTCTTTCAAATAGTTTTACATGTTTTGAAATACATTCTTGATGCTGGAAACAAACACAAAAATTGAGTTTCGCGACGCATTTTTGATATTGTGGACAATTGATATTTAACTTTTAGCAATATATATTTCAGTTTCATGATTTTGATGGTTACGCTAATTCTGCGCTTCCTTAAAGAACAGAACGCCGTCTCTTACCCCCGTACCCGTGACCAGACCGGTCACTGATCAGTTTGATGGGCAAGACACGGGAATTTTACTTAAGAAAAAAGATAAACAAAACAAACGAAAAAAAGAAAGAAATATTTACAATATTGTTTTTACAGCACAAACATCTTCACTTTTACAAAATTAGTTCGTAATAGTCTTCGTTTCTTTAGATGTTTTTTACCTTCCTGTTTTGAAGGGGGGGGAGGAATGTCCGGGAATTTGGAGCTTGCTGGTTCAGCCCGCTGGAAAGTTTAAAGGTAGGGAGGCTGGAAAAGACCTCTGCTTTCGCATATGAATTTGACAATTCTACGAATTTTATGCCTGTAGACGAGGTTATTGGCGACAATTTTCAGCTATTCTTGTTCGAAGCTGGCTTAATCATATTTCCAAGACACTGTGAGAATACACTCCGTGTCATATTGAAGTGCCGTTCCAATTCGAACACAACTCCAATAATCGTTGTCAGAAAGGTGAAACCTTTTGAGGTAGGTAAGGAAAAGGCCATGTTGAGAGAAGAAGATATCATCCTCTCTATTCTAGTTAGTGGGACGGAGACTAACTGAGGGCATGATGTTATAGATTTCCCCATAAACACATTCACCTGAGATGGCTCAAAGCCCGGTTATTTAGGCAATGAATGTACGTAATGTATGTAATGTTTTAGCGTCGGAAATTTAGGCAATGAATGCGCAAACCAATTAGCCAACGCAGCCATCACAAAAGACAACCCTTTTTTTCTCCCTAAGCCACTTTCCTACCTGAAATCTGAAATAAGGTCAGCTGCTTTAAGCACTTAGCAAGATATAGTGCCTAGGGTCTCAAACAAGCCAGTAGGATGGAATAGAGAAGAGCTTGTTGGCATGTCGTGAGTGGAATGTTGCAGAGTTAACGCAGATACCAGGCAGTTTAAAATACAAAACAGCTTTAATCCAGTTTACTTTAAAAGAAACATGCTGCTGTCTTGCAGCTTACACACTCACTGACAGCCATCCATTCGACTGCTTGCTTAAAAACACAAATGAACAAAATATATAGATTGTAACAACCAATCAACTTCGACTAGTGCCGTAACTTCGGCTACGTCATGAAAATTAACCAATGAGATGCGTTTCATTCAGTGACTGAACAATTTCATTTGAATTTCCAACATTCGGCCCCATCAGTCACTGAATCCTTTTGAAATATAGTCTTTATTACTGAAAGAAATTTTTCTTTTACAAGAGGTTTTGTTAAGAAATCGGCCAAATTTTTCTTAGAATTTAGATAATTTAGTTCAAATTCTTTATCATATAATAATTTTCGAACAAATTTATATTTGATGTCAATATGTTTAGTTTTACTATTCTCAATATTATTTTTCGAAAAATGAATAGTTGCTTGGTTGTCACAATGCAATTCCGGCATTCTGAAATCAATTAAAGTAAGTTCTTTTAAAATTTTAGAATACCAAATAATACATTGTACACTTTCTGTTAGTGCTATAAATTCAGCTTCCATTGAGCTTAAAGCAATACATTTTTGCTTTTGAGATTTCCATGTTATTGGTACATTTCCAAATAACATAATATATCCACTTGTAAAATGTCTATCATTTAACTTGCATCCCCAGCTAGAATCTGAATACATAGTTAACCTAGTATTATGAGTATCCGAAAGATTTATTTTATAATACATTGTATTAAACACATAATTTAAAATATCAACAACAATAGTCCAATGATGATACGCATATCCATTACAAAATTGTGACATTGTGTTTACAGCAAATCTGGCCTGGACCTATTCACAATAAACGATAGGCATCCAATTAGTGTTTTATACGGAATCTGTGTCATAAGATCCGTTTCTATTATCTCATTTTCTTTTACTCTATCAGGTAAAATACAACCTACTTTCAAAGGTAACGTAATTCGCCTTCTTGGCAAATTTTTGAATCTAGTCTTAAGTTTATTTATATATGTATTCTCATGCAAATACACAGAATCCCCGATTCGATCAAAATTTACACCAAGTAGGTATCTAACTGGTCCCAACTCTGTTATTTCCAATTTAATTTTTATATTAAGAATTGAATTTTCAAGATCACTTTGCGATTTGCTGAAAACGACAATGTCATCTACGTATACCAATAAAATACAATTACTTTTAGTATATAGACCATTACATAACTCATTTTGATGAAATCCAAGCCCAAATAAAATTTCATTTAATTCAATATTCAATTGTCTACCACTCTGGTGAAGACCATATATACTCTTATGCAACCTGCAAACATAATGTTCGCATCCTTTTTCCACAAATCCTTCGGGTTGCTGCATGCAAATGGGAACATCCAGGTTTCCATACAAATATGCTCCTTTTACATCTATCTGAGCATGATTCCATCTTAAAATATATACTAACAAAACGAATAAAAATTTAATCATATCAAAATTCACAAGTGGTGCAAATACATCAGTAAAATCAACACCCGGTCTTTGCTTAAACCCTTGTGCTACCAATCTCGATTTATATTTCTTTACATTATTTTTCTCCTCATGTTTAATATTGTATACCCACCTACAACCTAAAACTTTCATAATCGATTTGGATTCAACCAGATCCCAAACCTTTCTATTCTGCATTAATTTAATTTCCTCCGACATAGCTACGTCCCATTTCTCTTTGTCTAGAGAAATTTGAGTTTCTTTAAATGTTTTGAGGATTTCAGTCATGTATATCTCTTGTTGAAAAATATCATTTACAAGGCTTGCTTCATCTACGTAATCTGAACTAGTTTCATTATCACATTCCGATTTTTCTTCAAAATGCGTATTTGTTGTTGTTGGTTTAAAGTTAAACGGATTAGGGTCAAACTCTAATTTGTTTCTCTCACAATAAATTTAACATCATTTATGGATATAAGTCGTTCTTTACTAGGAGGATAATAATAAACATCTATCCTTTTACTTTTTTTCCTAGGTTTTTCTAATCTTATCCAAGTTGAAATATCTAACGATGAGGGTGGTTTCGGTGAACTAGATTTTTCATCCTGTGCCCTGCAATCACTATCGTTATTTAACTTTTGATCCAATTGGTATATAGCATAGTCATAATGTTTAACTTTACCAAACAAAGTTTTCACGCTATTCTTCTTTTCATCAATTTTAACGTGAATACTTTCTACGACTTTCCTTTCTTTAGGTAACCATACCCTGTATCCTCTTCTATTCACAGCGTAACCTACCAAAATTCCAATTTTAGCTTTGGGTTGTAATTTATTTCTATTAACTGTTAGTACATACACATATGCAAGTGAACCAAATGTACGACAATGTCTAATGGAGGGTTTATGTCCCGACCATATTTCCATCGGCGTTTTTCCCTCTGTTAATTTATGACTACACTGATGTTTTGTATGAACATAGGCATGAAGTGCTTCCGCCCAAAACCTTGGTTGTAAGCCACTATCTTGCAGCATAGTTCTGACCGCTTCCATACTTGACCTATTGAATCTTTCAGCTATACCATTTAATTCCGGTGTATAGAAAAATGTTCTCTCAATTCTAATACCCAAATCTCTTAAAAATGTCAAAATCTTTGTGACAAAACTCCATTCCATTGTCGATCCTGACACTTTTAAGTATCCTTCCTAATTCGCATTGTACCCTAGATAAGTACTCTTTAAAAATTGAGAATACTTCACTTTTACTTTTAAGAGTAAATACATCTATTTTTCTAGAAAAATCATCAATTATGGATAGAAAATATTTACTTCCCCCAATGAATCAATAGGTGCAGGTCCCCATAAATCCATGTGGACTTTGTCTAAAACAGACTTTGTTACTCGTTTGTACACATAATTCTTTTTCAGAGACGTTCTTGTTGCTTTACCTACATTACAAGCTATACAAGATTCATTATCTATTTTAATATTTACTTTCTCCAAACCTTTAACCGATTTATTTTTGCACATATCCTTAATAATAGGAATATTGACATGGCATAATCTCTTATGGATTAAATTTAAATCTACACTAGTATACATTACACTGTCTAATAAAGGATAACCAGATACTATATAAAGCATATCTTGCCGAAAAGCTGAAAAGAAATATTCATTATTAGAATGACATATACGCATAGCATTATTTGACCAAGTTATTTTAAGTCCTGCTATGTCCATTCTTGCTCCACTAATTAGATTACTCCTCATGTTTGGAGCATAAAATACATCTTTTAAAGTGATTTTAACATTACCTTTAATGTCTTTAACGATGAAGTCGATATCACCTATTCCTTTAACTTCACAAGTAGACTTCTTATCGGCAAGGAGTGCTTTTGTCGTTGTTAGTTCTTTAAAGTTCTTGAACCAGTCACGTTCATAACAAAAATGGGAAGTAGCTGCGGTATCTATCAGGAACTGATCCCAGTCCTTCGATACACTAAAAGCTTGATTAGTTCCACAAAACGAAGTTTCCGATGCGAAAGCTTGCTTCTTTTCTTTATTCCGCTTCTTATAACATTTAGATGCATCGTGTCCCTTGCGGGAACAAAAATCACAAAACGGCCCCATTCCTTTAGGGTAACCGATTTTCCTGTATTGACCAGGGTTTCTTGAAGGGTCCAACACTGCTCCACTGCATTCAAAAGATTTCTTGCGAGTTTCCTGCTGACGAAATGATCCAATGGTGTATGCATTCTCTGTATAATCTAGGTTCAAATCCTTCTGCTTCAGTTGAATTCGTCCAGCTTTGTTTACAAGTTATTTTTCAACTTCCCGATGGTTAAATTCTTCATCCTTCAATCTGTAGAGGGTTTGAACAAAATGATCATACTCAGCTGGCAATCTTCTAATAAGTTGTAATGCGATTAAAAGTTCAGGAATTTCAAAACCTGCTTCTTTAGCTTGAGTTTTCTTCTCATCGACTCGCTTGCAAAAAATTCCAATGGTCTCTTCTTCTGGATCAAACTTGAGCTCGAAAAATTCATCGATAAGAACTACCAATCGGGCTTTGGAAGTTGGTTCGAAATTTGATTTCAAAATGTTCCATGCTTCTTTACCATCTGTTGTGTGTCGGATTAACGGAAGAAATTTTCTTTCGATGTCTTGGTAAATTGTAGTGTAACATCTTTGCTTTCTCCAGTCATACTCGAATTTTTCTTTCTCAGTACACTGTAAAAAATTTTGGTGTGACACAACACCAAAAATGGTGGCAACTACTTTACACCAAAAGTGGTGCAGTAAAACACCAACCATTATTTTTGGTGTAGTGAAACACCAAAGATAATTTTTGGTGTAATCAAACACCAGGGATAATTCTTGGTGTAACCAAACACCAGGAATGTTCCTTTACACTACTTTTGGTGTAAAGTAGTTGCCACCATTTTTGGAGTTCAGTAACACTAAAACACAGGGCCTATGTAATACATAAAATATTTTATATCCTGACACGAAACACCATCAAAAGTAAGAAAAATCTGGTTATTCAAGTATACTAGAAAATAAATACCTTACCTATAAGACATATATGAATATTATATAAAATATAGTTATACATGAAAGTTGTCAAAATAACACAAAAACAATAATATGCTTAAGGCATATAAATAAATGTGGGTGTGTGTATATTAAACAAATTTTATTATAAAATCTGAAAAAAAAAATCCTTAATTTTCAGTAGCTCCGAGAAGTTCTAAACTGAAATCATTAAAAAAATATTTAAAATAATCCAAATAAAACTTTGAATCACAGGAGTTAAAATAAATATTCTGACACGAGAACACACTATTTCGTTGTAACTCAAAGACTGTGCCAATTATATTAAAACAGCAAACTAATAAGAATAAAATAAAATCATCTGTCTTATTATCGTCTGCGTGTTTCAGGTGGGAGAAAAATATGTAAAGTATTTAAATCCATAAAAAACAAAATATCGAATATTAATAAATGAGGTATCAAAATAGGCTAAAATGGTAATAGGAAATTATAAATACATTAATTACTAGAAGTAAATTTAAATTATTTGAATAGCAAGAAGTTCTAACCAAATTCCTTTTAAAAACCTGAAACTAAACTTTAAATTAATAAAAACTAAATAATCAAATTATAAAATTTAAAATTTACCTTTATACCATATATATGCAAATGTTATAAAGAAATTTGAATGCTAAAATGTATGATAAGATGTTTTCTAATAAAAAATATTTTCATCAATCAGAAATCAGGCACTTAAAACTTCTTGGTACACATAATTGAATTTCAACAGTTTCATGAGCCCTAACTTCATTCCAACAAACTTCTAAATATCCACACTTATCAATGAATTGTTGCTCAGAAAAGCTTCGCCACATGCATGCACACTCTCTGCAATAATTATTTAGCAAAAAAAGATATAACTTTTCTCCCTGGGTAGCTATTTATATGTTAAAATCACAGAAATTTGAGTTTTCGAAAGATGAGTTAACCCATTTCACCAAATT